>JACEEZ010024374.1:15000-32500 GCA_016584305.1 Chionoecetes opilio | reverse complement strand
ATTATCATTATTATATATATCATTACTATTTATTATCATAACTGTCATTATTATTATTATTATTATTATTATTATTACTAGTCATTATTATTTCATTATCATCATTATTGGTCATGTACAATGATTAACATAAACACAAGTGGATCTAAATAATGAGGAGGAATGTAACGTTATCATTTGTCATGAAGAGATGAAGTGAGACTGGTGGTGGGTGGGTAGAGGTGTGGTGATGATGTGGTGGATGTGTAGGTGTGAGTGGAGTGTGTGTGTGGGATGTGTGGTGTGGGTGTGTGTGAGTGGTGTTTTGCTTTTTCGGCCCTGCTCAGTGTTTTAGCTTTTTCGCTTAATTTCTCCTTTCTTGTCGTTAGGTGCTGTGTGTTCGTTTCGTTCTCGTTCTTGTGTTCGTGTGTTCTTCGTTTTTTCGTGTGTCTCTGTTCGTGTGTTCTCGTCTTTCGTTTGTCTCTGTGTGTGTGTGTGTGTGTGTTGTGTTGCTTGTTAAATGTGTATGTGTTTGTTTGTGTTTGTTGTGGTGTGTGTTTGTTTTGTGTGTGTCATTTGTGTTGTTGTTATTATTGCTGTGTTTTTATGTGTGTTTTTATTGTTTTGTATGTGTACGTTCGTGTGTGTGTGTGTGTTGTTTATTGTGTGTTTGATTTGTTATGTTTTGTGCTCATGTTACTAGTTGGTTTATTATGGTGGATGTGTACTGTGTTTGTGTCTGTGTATGTGTAGTGATGTGTGTGTGTGTGTGTGTGTGTTGTGTGTGTGTGTGGTGTTGTGTGTGTTTGTGTGTGTGTGTGTGTGTGTGTGTGTGTGATGTGTGCACATGAGATGTGTCCATGGCATCGCAATTGTCGTATGCCAGGTGGGACCTGTTCATGTGCACACACACACACCACACACATCAGCACAGTGACACAGTTCATGCAACTAATTCCAAAGTGCATGAAATCAAAAAAAATAATAACATTCTCACTCATTATTTAGATCCAGACGTTTGTTTGGATAATTTTGGATAATTAGTGTTGTGTTGGATAATTGTGTTGGATAATTGTGTGCGTATCCTGTTAACAGGATACGCACACAGCTAAACTAATTATCCAACACTTCTCGCTTATGTACGTTTATATATATACGTGTACGATGAAACACACACACACACACACACACACACACACACACACACACACACACACACACACACACACCACACCACACCACAACACACACATACACCACACACACACACACACACACACACACACACACACACACACACATCTCCGATAAAGAACCGTTCACATCTTCACAACTCTCGACGGCGACCAGTCACGACTTGCTGCGTCATGCTGTGGTCGGCACCGGTTGTCATGAGGTTGACGTCATGCTTCGACAGTCGTCGTCGGGTCGTGGGAGTCGATGAAGGGGCGCGAAGGGGGTCCCGACTGTGTGGCATGCTCTATACACTCAAGGCGGGTCTGCGACTCAAAAATTTAACGGAAAAGTCGGCTCCGTGCTGGGACTCGTCGCCGAACGGTCCGAGCCTGGCGCCGACCAGTCAGGGCCGTACTGCGACCAGTCGGGCCGTGCTGCGACTAATAGTCATGAAGTTTTCGTAATCTTAGCGTGGGAAAGACGGAGACGGAGAGAGAGCGAGATACATGATACATGATACAAGATACATTTATTTTTGGCCATAATGATAATATGTACCAAGTATAAATTACATAGAAAGTAATAAGGCTTGGTCCATTAAGCCGAAACTTTGAAAAGACCCGAAGAGTACATTAAATGATCATAACAAACAAAGTGTTTAGGCCGCTATTATAAAAAAAGCATAAACTAACAAAAAAATAAAAATTATATTATCATACAAAGAAAATAAGAGAACAAAACACATAGTATTGGGCTACAAAAACACAGTAATGTGACAACACCAAGAAAAGTAAAATTTGTAATTAGGTTACAAGTAACCTCGTTATATTTATCAATCAAATCCTGCATCAAATTTCGTTTAAAAGTGTTAGTGTTCGTGTCAGCTATGAAATTTTGTGGCAGATTGTTCCAGCATCTGGAGTCCCTGGGATCAGGATGCTCTGCTGGGCATGAGAAGTCCTACACAAGGGCAAACGTAGAAGCTGGGATCTTCAGGTGGGAACCAGTGTTGTGAAATGAAGTGAAGCAAAAGTGTCTATGGGAATATCATATAAGAATTAATGTACAAATAAGTTCGTCTGTAGTTGTATTATGTCTGGAAGCCTTTAGAAATTCTGAATTATCTTCTCTCTCCTCTCTCTCTCTCTCTCTATCTTCATTAATACATTATTCTCATTACATTCTCTTATCTCCTCTATCTTCTACTTCTCATTTCTCTTCTCTCTTCTACTTCTCTTCTTTCGCTCTCTCAGTCCTCTCCGTCTCTTCTCTCTCTACGATCTCTCCTCTCTCTCTCTCTCTCATCTCTCTCTCTCTCTCTCTGACTCTCTCTCTCTCTCTCTTCTCTCTCCCTCGCTCTACTCTCTTAATCCTCTCTCTCTCTCTCTCTCTCTCTCTCATCTCTCTCTCTCTATCTCTCATCTCTCTCTCCTCTCTCGATGAGTATATAAATATATATAGATAGATAATAAATATAAGATATATATGAAATAATGATATATACTAAACTAATATCTATATACTTATACATATTATCATATATAAAATATAATATATATGATATAATAATATATATATAATATAGTTATAGAATATATAAGATATATATATAATAAATATAGATATAATAAATAGAATATAATATATGATATTTATATATATATATTTATATATATATATTATATATTATATATATTAGAAGAGAGAGAGAGAGAGAGAGAGAGAGAGAGAAGAGAGAGAGAGAGAGAGAGAGAGAGAGATATAGAGAGAGAGATAGAAGAGCAAGAATAGAGATGAGAGAGGAGAGAGGGAGAGAGAGATAAAGAGAAGAGAGAGAGAATTGATCATTAATTAATTATTATTATTATCATCATTATTGTCATCATTGGGGCAGCTGGGGTTATCCCTAAAGGGGATCTGCTCACCTGGCCACGGTGGAGCAGTAAGGCCAACCCTGACTAGTTGGGGTTGTGAAGAGGGGGGAGGTTGCAACCCCCCCTGAAAACCCAAATCTAGCCACTAACATTCTCAGAGGTAGAGGCCGGGGGCGCGGTAATCGCGCCCCCGACCCGGTTTTGCCGGGGGGCCCGACTATGCAGACACCTCCAATGCCGACGCAGGGGAGGGGTCTGCCTATGACGAGTGCGGGGCAAAGCCCTCGGGAATCCCGCACTCTAAATCAAGTGGTAGGGCCCCTACCCCAACTTTTTCTTATGGGGGTGGCCGGGCGGTGCAGAAGCGGCGCCTGCCCGTCGAATCACTCCTGGGATCAACCTGCGGAGGGTTCTTCGTGTGGGCTCGTGGAACGTTCTGAGCCTCTCAGACGATCATCGACTACCTCTCCTATCGGGCGAGCTCAGTAGGCTGAGGGTGGATATAGTGGGACTCTCTGAGACGAGGAGGCCTGGCAGTGGCGAGACTAGCAGTGGGGGTCACACCTACTACTGGTCCGGCATGAGCAATGGTCACCGTAGCTATAGGCATCTCCAGCAAACTGCAGCCGTCAGTTGTTGAGGTTACTCCGGTTGATGAGCGTATAATGCGGGTGAGGATGAAACACACTTTGGGTTTCATGTCTCTTGTTGCAGTGTACGCTCCTACCGAGATGCGTAAAACTGAAGAGAAGGAGCTGTTCTACGCCAAACTCGACTCTGTTTTAGACCAGTGTCCTCCTCGGGACACACTTATTGTCTTGGGCGACTTCAATGCTACTATTGGCACTGTGAGAGATGGCTACGAGTTATGTGTTGGTCCCCATGGCTCCGGTACCAGAAACACCAACAGTTCTCTGCTTCTGAACTTTGCAAGATCCAGAAGGTTGAGAATTGCAGGTTCTTGGTATCAGAGGCCAGAGCTGCACCGCTGGACATGGTATAGTAATGCCGGAGGGGTAGCTAAGGAGATCGACCACATCCTCGTTAGTACTCGTTGGAGGATCCTCGAGAACTGCAGGGTTTACCGGAGTGCTGAGTTCTTTGGAACAGATCACAGACTTGTTGTTGCTACACTTAAGCTTCATGTCAAGTACAGAAGAATCTCAAGAGGTAACCATACTGTGTTTCACCTTGAGAAACTGAAGGACTTGACATGTGCTCATGAGTATGCGGTGGCAGTCTCAAATCGGTTTGATGTGCTCGGTGCTCTCGGGGTACCTGTAGAACTGTGGGATACCTTCAAACGTGAAACTCTACAGGCTGCCAAGGAGTGTATTGGGGAGCGCCCGTGGTCAAGGCGTGGTTTTGTCTCGACGAAGACGCTGGAGAAATTCGAGGAGAGTCGCGCTGCCAGGCCGGCTGGGAACCGGGACCAGCACAGGGCTCTGTCACGCCAGACTAGAACCCTCCTGAGGAGAGACAAGGAGAGGTATGTCAGGAGTCTCGCTGAGGATGTCGAGGGTCATTTGAACGCTAATGACCTCCGACCCGCCTACCGAGCCCTGAAGAAGCTCCGTTCCAAGTCTCCTTCTCGGGCGAGTGCTATTCGAACAGCAGATGGGCGCCTCGTGTCGGACATGGATGGGCAGATGGCTCGTTGGGCTGAGTACTTTGGGCAGTTGTTCACGGTGGACCCTCCAACTGAGCAGCTTCACACCATTGGGTTACAGGCAGTGGATGCCGATCCTCCCATTGACGAAACCGCACCCTCTCTTGATGAAGTCAGAGAGGCTGTAGCAAAGTTAAGGGGTGGAAAGGCAGCTGGTGTTTGTAATATCAGTGCGGAGCTCCTCAAAGCTGGGGGTGAGGCCATGATCCGCGGGTTGCATGCTGTCCTGACTGCCGTGTGGCAATCAGGTACCATTCCTCCTGACTGGAAAGGGGCTGGTCGTCCCTATCTGGAAAGGAAAGGGGACCGTCAGGACTGCAACAATTACCGTGGTATTACACTGCTCAGCGTACCAGGCAAGGTGCTTGCCCATCTATTGCTGACACGGATTCGCAGTCATCTGGTGAAGCATCAGAGACCTCAGCAGTCTGGGTTCACGCCTGGTAAGTCAACAACGGACCGTATCCTAGCGCTTCGTGTCCTGGTGGAACGCTGACGTGAGTTTCGACAGGGGATGCTTGCAGCCTATGTTGATCTCAAGAAGGCGTTTGACTCAGTGCATCGTGAGTCACTTTGGGATCTTCTGGGACTTCGAGGGATTCCTGCAAGGACTATTGGTTTGATAACTGGTCTGTATTCTGGGACTGAGAGTGCTGTGAAGTGTGGGGCAGGTGTATCCAGCTTCTTTCCTGTGAATACAGGAGTGAGGCAAGGGTGAGTCCTTGCCCCATCACTTTTCAACGCTTGTATGGACTGGGTATTGGACAAGGTTGTAGATCAAAGTGATTGTGGAGCAGTATGGTGCAGTAATCTTTGCTGAGTCGCTGGAGGTCCTGGTGATGGCTCTCGAGGCGCTGCACGAGGAGGCAAAGCCTTTGGGACTTGAGGTCTCCTGGCTCAAGACCAAGGTCCAGGTGTTTGGAGACTTACTAGATGAAGCAGTACAGTCTGTTCATGCGTGTGGCGAGGACATTGAGATCTTGGAAAGTTTTACATACCTTGGTAGCGCAGTCCATAATGACGGCGGGTCACGTCAAGAAGTCTTACGGCGTATTGGCATAGCCCACGGTGTTATGGACTCGCTCAGTGGGAGTATTTGGCGTTGTCGGTATCTGTGCAGAAGGAAAAAGATCCGGATCTTCAAGTCGCTTGTGATCCCTGTCTTACTCTATGGTTATGAGACATGGACACTAAATAGTGACTTGAAGAGACGAATCAATGCCTTTGGTAATAAGTATCTTCGCAGAATCATGGGGTATTGCTGGGATGATTACGTGCCAAATCAGCGATTGCACCGTGAGACTGAATCGAGGCCTATTACCTGCATAGTCCGTCAGCGCCAACCTCGGCTATATGGGCATGTGACACGCTACCCTGAAACCTATCCTTCCCATCGGGTTGTATCTGTAAGAGACAATCCGGCGTGGAGGAGGCCAAGGGGGCGCCCACAAGCCTCGTGGCTGGGGCAAGTTGATGTTTCTTGTCGAGAGCTGCTTGGTATGGGAAAGGAGCCTGCATAGGAACTCGCGCGTGGTGACCCCCAGGATTGGCGTCGTAGGGTAGGCGAGGCGACGCGCCCCCCGGCGTATGCCCCCAATGATTGATTGATTGTCATCATTATCCACAATAAATAGAGCAGTATCTTTAGTGCAGCATCTTTAGCGCTATGCTGCTTCCGCAGTATCTTTAGTGTCTCGGCGATTGTTATCACCATGTCGTAGTTATTGTGTTCAATTAATAATATTTGGAGGCACATAAGTATGTGTGGCCTAGTCAAGGTGGGCCAGTGTCTGGACAACAGTGTGACCGACATCGGTGGCGTGGTTCACTACACAAGCTAATGTTGAAAACTGGTGTGGGGGATGGGCCAGAGTGCAGAACAGTTGCAGCATGACGGCAACCGTGGGTTTGTGTCGCCATGACTGCAACTGCCGGCAAATGTCGCCGCATGACCCCATATATAATATATATATATATATATATATAGAGAGAGAGAGAGAGAGAGAGAGAGAGAGAGAGAGAGAGAGAGAGAGAGGAGGAGAGAGAGAGAGAGAGAGAGAGAGAGAAGAGGAGAGAGAGAGAGAGAGAGAGAGAGAGAGAGAGAGAGAGAGAGAGAGAGAGAGAGAGAGAGAGAGGAGAGAGAGAGAGAGAGGAGAGAGAGAGAGAGAGAGAGAGGAGAGAGAGAGAGGAGAGAGAGAGAGAGAGAGAGAGAGCGAGAGAGAGGAGAGAGAGAGAGAGAGAGAGAGGAGAGAGAGAGAGAGAGAGAGAGAGAGAGAGAGAAGAGAGAGAGAGAGAGAGAGGAGAGGAGAGAGAGAAAAGTGACTTCAAATTTCAAGTTACCCCTATAGATGTTTTTTTTTGTTTTTTTTGTGTTTGTTTTTTTACATCACAAGGAACTGACCAAGGGCACAACAAAAATGGGTAACACAAAGCCCGCTTAGTTGCCAGTCCCTACCAAGAAGACAGCAAGAGAATAAAATAAAAACAGGGATAGGCCAATTTAGTTCGGGAGGTGTCTTGTTACTCTTCTTTTGAAAAGATTTATGTCATAGGTAAGTGGAAAAATAGAAACAGGAAGAGAGTTCCAGAGTTTACCAGTGAAAGGGATGAAAGAGTAAAGATACTGATTAACTCTTGCATTAGGAAGATGGACAAAATAGGGATGAGAATGAGTAGAACGTCTTGAGCAGCGAGGCCGCGGGAGTGGGGGAGGCATGCCGTTAGCAAGTTCAGAAGAGCAGTGCGCATGAAAATAACGGTAGAAGAGAGCAAGAGAAGCAACATTGCGGCGGTGATTTAAAGATTGAAGACAGTCAGTCAGAGGAGAGGAGTTGATGAGACGAAAAGCTTTTGACTCAACCCTGTTTAGGAGAGCTGTATGAGTGGATCCTCCCCAAACATGTGAGACATACTCCATACATGGGCGGGTAAGGCCCCTGTAGAGAGCAAGCAATTGGGAGGGAGAAAAAAAAGGACGCAGACGCCACAGCACACCTAACTTCTTAGAAGCTGTTTTAGCAAGAGATGAGATGTGAGATTTCCAGTTCAGATTTTTAGTAAAGGATAGTCCTAGAATGTTCATTGTAGAAGAAGGAGACAGTTGAGTGTCATTGAAGAAGAGGGGATAGTTATCTGGTAGGTTTTGTCGAGTAGATAGGTGAAGAAATTGGGTTTTTGAGGCATTGAACAAAACAAGGTTTGCTTTGCCCCAATCAGAAATTATACAAAGATCAGAAGTTAGGCGCTCGGTGGCATCTCTCCGTGAATCACTTAGTTCCTGTTGAGTTGGACGTCTAATAAACGACGTTGAAAAATGCAGGGTAGAATCATCAGCGTAGGAGTGGATAGGGCTTTGAGTTAGACTTAGAAGATTATTAATGAATAATAGAAAGAGAGTGGGTGATAGGACAGAACCCTGGGGAACACCACTATTGATAGATTTAGGAGAAGAACAATGTCCGTCTACAGTAGCTGCAATAGAACGGTTTGAAAGGAAACTTAAAATGCAGGTACAGAGAGAAGGATAGAAACCGAATGAGGGTAGTTTGGAAATTAAAGATTTGTGCCAGACTCTATCAAAAGCTTTTGATATGTCAAGGGCAACAGCAAAAGTTTTACCGAAACCCCTAAAGGAGGATGACTAAGATTCAGTTAGGAAAGCTAGAAGATCGCCAGTAGATCGGCATTTACGGAAACCGTACTGACGATCAGATAGAAGATTGTGAGCAGATAGATGCTTAAGAATCTTCTTATTAAGTATAGATTCAAAAACTTTAGAAAGGCAGGAAGTCAAAGCTATAGGACGGTAGTTTGAAGGATTAGAACGGTCACCCTTCTTAGGAACAGGTTGGATGTTGGCAAACTTCCAGCAAGAAGGAAAGGTGGAAGTAGATAGACAAGGACGGAAAAGTTTGACCAGGCAAGGTGCAAGCACAGAAGCACCGTTTTTTAAAACAATAGGAGTGACTCCGTCAGGACCGTAAGCCTTCCGAGGATCTAGGCCAGAAAGGGCAAAGAAAACATCATTCCGAAGGATCTTAATGACAGGCATAATATAGTCAGAGGGTGGAGGAGAAGGAGGAACAAGCCCTTCATCAGCCAGAGTGAAATTTTTAGCAAATGTTTGAGCGAAGAGTTCATCTTTAGAAGTAGATGAGACAGCTGTGAAGCCATCTGGGTGAAGCATAGGAGGGAAAGATGCAGAAGAATTTTTTTTAGAAATGTTATTAGCTAGATGCCAGAAGTCACGAGGGGAATTTGATTCAGAAAGATTTTGACATTTTCTATGAAAGAAAGAGTTTTTGGTAAGTTGAAGTAAAGATTTGGCATGATTACGGGCAGACATATAAAGGGCATGAGTTTCAGGAGATGGATGCTTACGGTACCGTTTGTGAGCCACCTCTCTATCTCGAACAGCATGAGAACAAGCAGAGTTAAACCAAGGTTGACGGGCTTTAGGATTAGAGAAAGTTTGCAACTATTGCCGACAATCGCAGACTAGTCGCCGATTAGTCGCTTAACTACGGCAAACCATCGGCTAACCGCGCCGACTACAGTCGGTGGAGGGGCTTGCCATATCCGGTGTCAGTCGCAGCACGGGTGGGAACAGTCGCAGCATGACGGCAACCTTGGTTGCCGTCGTGCTGCAACTGTCGGCGAATATCGTCGCAGGACGGCAACTCAATATTAGCGGTTAATTTTGTTTTAGTCCGCAACTGTCTGCGACTATCGCGGACAATTGCAGGCTAGTCGGCGACTAGTCGCCTAACTACGGCAACCCGAGGCAACCACGCGGATTTTTAAGCTTCAGCTCTCCCAAAATCGGCTGCAATCGGTACCGACTGGATGACTCAGCAAGTCGTGACCGGTCGCCGACGCGAGTCGTGGAGATGTGAATGGGCTTTATGTCTGTAAACAGATTTCATGACACACACACG
This sequence comes from Chionoecetes opilio, assembly GCA_016584305.1. NCBI lineage: Eukaryota > Metazoa > Arthropoda > Malacostraca > Decapoda > Majidae > Chionoecetes > Chionoecetes opilio. Next base: position 22,865 of record JACEEZ010024374.1, on the reverse strand, counting down.
TGCAGACATCCCCACCCACCCCCCACACAAACAAACACATATACAAGAAGAGAAATTCAATCATGCACATGTATATATACTGCAAAATTCACACACACACACACACACACAACATACCACACACCACCCACACACACACACACACACACACACACACACACACACACACACACACACACACACACACACACACACACATACACACACGCACACACACACACACACACATCACACACACACACACACACACACACACACGTGTGTACACATTTTGCAGGGAGACTTTGTTAATTTCTTGATTCCTGAAGGACATAGAAGAGGGGAAAGGTAAGGCAGAGAAGGGAATGGAGAGAGAGGAGTAATATATCTCTTGAGCTATTAATTTTTTTGCAATCATATTCCCTTCTCTATCAATATATATGTGTGTGTGTGTATGTGTTGTGTGTGTGTGGTTGTATGTGTGTGTGTATGTATGTGTGTGTGTGTCAAATTGATTTAATAAGTGAAAATATTCCCAACCTATTTTTCTTATTGAAACTCCTAATAATATTATGATAATGAACGAAAGAACCAGGTATATGTGAACGCAGTCGTAATTAAATCATACGATGCGAACTAAAGTGAATTACAGCACATATAAGTATAATAATAAAAAAAAGGAAATGCAGTCGAAAGGCTTGCAAAATATCTTATAACTAAATTGTCTTCGCGTGGAATTTACTTATCTCGATGAAATTTCACACCAATGTTTTCCAACGTCCAGCTGTGATTACAAAATGTAAGTATTTTCTCTTCTCTTCTTACTTTTTGCATCAATACTTTTTCTTACGTAAAGCAACGCCACAAACTCCTCTCCCACCGCCTCAAGATTAAGTATAGTGTGTTAAAGGTGTGAAGATATATTGATCCGTGTGTGTGTGTGAGAAAAAAGAGCGAGAGAAAAAAAAAGAGAGAGAGAGAGAGACAGAGAGAGCGAGAGGAGAGAGAGAGAGAGAGAGAGAGGAGAGAGAGAGATGAGAGAGAGAGAGAGAGAGAGAGAGAGAGAGAGAGAGAGGGGGAGAGAGAGAGAGAGAGAGAGGAGAGAGGAGAGGAGAGAGAGAGAGAGAGAGAGAGAGAGAGAGAGAAGAGAGAGAGAGAGAGAGACGAGAGAGAGAGAGAGAGAGAGAGAATAAAGGGAGCGATAGAGAAAACAAGAGAATAACAGAAATACACCCAATCGCCGACCAACATCACATGGAACGTCGCCCGAGGCAACAGTGGCGGCAGCAGCAGCGACGACAACAACAACATCAGCTGCAGCTCCAACAACACCAGCAACAACAACAACAACGACTACAGCAGGAGCAGTGGCGGGATGATCCCCGCTCCCAGCTTGACAGTTTGGGGCACCGGAGGAGAGTCGGTGCCCTCACAGTGTTGCACAAGGCCCAGGTGCAACACTCTTCCCACCTTGCAGGACTTCGGGTCCCGTGGAGGAGGTCTGTTAGCGCTACGAGGACGGTAGTGTCAGGTGATCTCCTCCTCGAGGCCCCGAGGACCCACACCGTGATGGGACAGCGAGCCTTTACTTGGGCCACGGCGACACTGTGGAACGCCTTCACGGTTGAGGTGGATGTCGTGGCCATGAACACCCAGCAGGTGAAGGTGGCGGCCCACAGATGGTGCCGCTTACATCCGCCTTAGTGACCGTAAGGCGTGATACAGTGTCGTGTCATTAGTGACACACAGTGACACAGTGACACACACATAGTGACACACATTGACACTTAGTAGACACAGTGACATACAGTGTACGTATCAATAGTGCGCCTGACAAGTGCCTGTGACGGAAAGTGACCCTCAGCCTGTAACACTGTGACTGTGTACTTACTTACTACTTAGTTATTGTCTTACAAGGCATAGCTTTCGGATAGATGTCCCCGGGACAGGGGACATCTTTAGCTTCTGCCACTTAATGCCTACATCAACCTCCTTACCAATTGTAGCCCCATGTCAACCATGATGTAAGTTGTTTAAATAAAAAATATAAAAAATAAAATAAGAAAATAGATATAGGAGAAAAGGGGGAGACGAAAAAAATCAAAAGTGGGACAATTATTAAATAGTAAAGGAAAAATATAAAATAGTCAACTGGAGACGTATTGCAGGCGTGAAAGACGTGCATCGCAGCTCCTCCACGTAACTTTCCTGATGTGCATCGCAGTTCCTGAGCTTTTGCGCCCACATGCTTACTGTCTCTACGCCCACAAGTTTCCTTGGCGCCCACGGGCTTCGCTGTCTACGCCCCTGAGGTAACTTCCTGCTGTATTTTGCTGTCGCCTTCCACGTGCATCGCCGACCACCCTTCTTCTGTGCCTTCGTCATCTAGCTGTTCCTGCCTCGTCGCCCGACGCCCGTCATTCACGCCTGCAAGACGTCTCCAGTTGCGTTAGCGTGTGATTCTGTGTGTTTAAGCGTTCATGTGGTCTCTTCGACAGTTGGGAGAGCCTTTTAGCCTTCATGCGTTCTTTTGGCTTCTCTTGGACACTTGCGAGAGCCTTTTACTGTGCGTATATTATACAGTATATATATATTTTTTCCTGCCACTCGCAAAATGCCGTGTTCTGTGCCCGCCCAACGCCCGTGTGGTCGCCACCCCCCCCCCTCCCCAAGCACCCCCCCCCCCTTCTCCCTGTATCTGGCCCACGCGGTCATCCCTCCCTCACCCCCTCACCCCCGCCATGCTGCACCCTCGACCCTGGTCACGTGAGTTGGTGATTATCCCTCCCGCCTCCCTCGCCGACCCTCGCGGTCAAACCAGGGGATTATCTCCTTGTCTCCTCCACCCGACGTCCCTGATGTCGGCCACCCATCGGCGCCTGTACGGCCTCCCCTAAGATGCTGAACGCCCCACCTGATATTTATATGTTTTTGCATGACTTGTCATTGTTTAACTTTTCATGACTTCCTCTGGTTTATGCATTTTTTTCTCAGCCTTTTCTGCCTGATTTAACTCTTTGCATATCACTTTCCCTTGTGATTCTGCCGGAATAACCTCTTTGCACGTCACTTTTCCTTGGGATTCTGCCTGAATAACTTCCTTGCATGTCACTTTCCCTTGTGATTCTGCCGGAATAGCCTCTTTGCACGTCACTTTTCCTTGTGATTCTGCTTGTTTTGCTTCTTAATTGTGGTTTTGCTTCCAATCTTCCATTTATATGTATTGTGTGTGCAGTTTTTGTATCCCTTTTTGGTGTTGCAATTTAGTTCTTTATTATCTATGTTTGCTATCTGGCAATTATGTAATATATTCACTTGTTATTGTTCATGTCCCTTTCTGTTTGGTATAACGTGTGGGCACGTTCTTCTTTTCATGGGGGGAGAAATGTAATGGTGGTATGTTTATATGTTAATATGTTGTTAGTTATCATATGTTGATATTCCGGCAACCGCCGGCTGCGCTAGGCGCCAGGACTTTGTCGCTGCGCTTGGCGTCTGTATTTTATCTACGGGGCAGCGCAGGTCACCCTGCTACCCGCTGACGGCTGACCTCACCCCACTGGGCCGGGCACTCACCCACAGCGACTACCTGAGTAGTGGGGTGCCCAGATATCCAGTCAGTTCAAGTTGATGCAAAAGTTTGCTTTTTGGTACTAATTTGAAGGTAAGGATATATAGAGCAATTTTGGTCCAAGTGTCAAGCTGGCAGACCTATTGGGGGTATCTGGTGGGCCTGGGGGCCCCCCTACCCACAAACCTCCACTTCCGCACCATTTTTGCGCCTAAATATAAAGGGGTACGGTTCGATTAGTGGCTCTCAAGATACTTTTTAGTGCAGATATCAGCGACTATTATGTATCATGTGAAAGGTAATTGAATTTCCTACCCAATGGTATATTAATAATACATATGTGATGTATCATCACTTCTCAATTCACTCTTCAAACATAATACTGTACGCTAACTTCAAACAATTTGAGTAAAATATATATTGCCATCGTAATTTGTTTAAAACCATATTCATATTCAAGATGGCAGCCATATACAACATTATGTCTAGCATAGTGTCCCTATAACGGTCTTGCCGATATCTGCAGATATCCACACAAAACTTGCATGTTTTTTAATTCCCTAGCAGATCTATGCTAATATATTGATTATCTTGTAGTATTCAAGATATGATATAACCACTTACAGCAGTCGATGTTCCGTTTTCTTTTTTGACAGTATGATCATTTGCATTTATCTCTTAATGTCTTTCCAGACCTTGTGGCGGCGTTGACCTAGTGGGAGTCGTCCATGAAAACCCATGTTTTTTGACGGTGGTGATTGTAATGCTGTTGATATTTTTTCTTTCCAGTTTTTTTCAGTTAGGGCTGGGACGTTGAACAGAGTCACCTGTGCATTGCCCAAATGCTATTCAAGAATTTTCTGAACCTTCATGAAACGTTTTCTATGCATAGAGGTGGTGAGTAGTATCATTCTGTTTGGTCCATTGATGTCTTTCTATATTCCAGGTTCTTTAGGATATGTCTGGGACGACAATGAACTGGGAGTTGTGTGTAATCTGCCAAGAACCAACTAACGAAGACATCGTTTGCCCTCTTGCGAATCCAGTGGCTGTTCGTAGAGAAAGGGCATACACAGATATCATCAGCCTTGTAAGTCAATTCAGAGACGTTGCTTCTGCTCCACCCAGATGTAGAACTTCCAGATGAAGAGTTCATGCGGAAGAACCATGCATCCTGGCACAAGTCTTGTCGTCAGCTTTACAGGAAATCAGCACTTGACCGTGCAAAAGAGCATTATTCTCAAGGACATTCTCCTGCACGAAAAAGACCCCGGCGGACCAGTGCAGATACCAATCGTAATTTGTGTCTCTTCTGTGGTGAAGAAACTAGTGCAGCAGACCATTCCTTTCAGAAGGTTCCTCTCACCAAAGATATTCACGAAAAGGCAGTCGCACTGGGGGAAGATCGTATTGTGGCACTCCTTTCGGAAGGCGATGTGGTCGCCATTGAAGCCAAGAACCATCGAAATTGTTACACAGGATTCACTCGTCGCTACGATTTGATTTCTAAACAAGTCAAAACAAACGATGAAAACGCGATCACGGATACCTTTCTCCTCTGTAAAGTGAGGGAAGTTTCTAAGTACTGTTTCCTTTAAGCGAGTACCATTCACTTTCTTCTGGATTCCATGTTGCTCTAATCTCTCTGTCATCATAGCCACCAGATCTTGCAAAGCAAAAATTCTCCGACCTCCGACGACTTCTTCAGTTATGAATTGCAGGAGTTCATTTTCAGCTGTGGCCTCAAAGTCTTCTTCAGTTTTGCCTTGTTTAGAAATCAAATCGTAGCGACGAGTGAATCCTGTGTAGCAATTTCGATGGTACTTGGCTTCAATGGCGACCACATCGCTTTCCGAAAGGAGTGCCGCAATACTACACGCTGCCTTATAGACCGCTCGCTACCTACCGCTGCCTACCTGACTATTATACCTACTCGCGACACACCACGTGCCGCTACCTTGGGCTGCTCACCTACCCTGCAGATCCGCATCTACACCACACGCACTGAACATCTGATACAGGGAAGCAGGCAAGTAGGTAGAAGAGTAAGCAGGCAGGTAGCGTGTAATAGCAGGTATGAGTACAGGAAGGAGTTGACTCAAAGTGAAATTAATAATACGCCAAGATTCATATGATTTCCCTTGACGTCATCTGTAGCAGTCGGTTATTCCCCTTTTTCCCCCATTATCTTTCTATCAATCTCCCATAATGCTTTTTTTTTTTTTTCATTTTTTGAGATTCATTTCGTTCCCTGGTTTTATTACGTAGTCTAAATGTCTCTCGTTATTTAAAAAACATTCTTATGGTCTTTTTTGTCTTTCTCGTTCGTCAGTTTTTATTTCATTCTAGTTTGGTTCCAGGAATTAAAAAGTTTAACATTTTATTTTATTTTCTCTTATATATCAGTGTATATTTTCATTTATTCTAATTATTACTTTCCTAAGCTCTCTCCATTCTGCTCTCTCTCTCTCTCTCTCTCTCTCTCTCTCTCTCTCTCCTCTCTCTCTCTCTCTCTCTCTCTCTCTCTCTCTCTCTCTCTCTCTCTCTCTCTCTCTCTCTCTCTCTCTCTCTCTCTCTCTCTCTCTCTCTCTCTCGCTCTCTCTCTCTCTCTCTTTCTCTCATTTTTTTCTTGTTTTCAATTCCACGAAATATCCTTGCTATTCTCCTGCTCTTCATATTATCATTTTCATTATCATTATTTTTACCCTTCTCATCATCATTATCACTATTATCAGCATTGGTGCATTATCATTATGAGCACAATTATTATTACTACTAAAATATTACTATCATTATTTTCATATCAATTCCGCTTTTCAGTTATCATCAACATCGCCATCTCTCCAGTCAAGCCTCATCTGTCCTCGTGTTTCCTCCTCATAAGCCATTCAGGCCACGAATCCCATAATTGCCTTACCTCTCCTTTCTTTCCTTTCTTCAACTTTGCACGAAGACCCCACGACAGAAATAGACTATCGGATTTTTTTGCCTTTGTTCCTTCCTCTCTCTCATTATTTTGTGTACTATCTCATTAGCGGTCATTATTAGTGATTGAGGAATAAATGCATGGCGGGGCGACGTGGTATAATGATGAGTGAATGAGTGCATGATGATAATAATAATCATAATTATGATAATAATAATATCTGCGAGTAAATTATATCGAATATCCTCTTGTAATTAGCGTATATAACAGTTGTCACAAGGTTTTATTAAAGGTTAATTACTATCTTTTTTTCTCTCTCTTTCTCTCTCTCTCTCCCTCTCTGAAACAGACTTCCTGGAAACTCCTGTGTGCGTGTGTGTGTTTTTCTCATTAACTGTCATGGAAAGGTGAGTTAACATATAAAATACCTAAATACACAGTCATATATAAATGTAGTACACTTATACACTCCCCTTTTGGGGAGGCGGTAGCAGAGTGCTTAACGTCTCGAGTGGCGTTCTCGGTGAATCCAGTTCGATCCCGAGTGAGAACCATAAATCCACTTTAAATCTTTCTGCACCGTCGAGTGGCCTAGAACACCCACATGCTGCTCATTATCTCTACCTTCGATTGTGAGTGCATCGGAGGACACAGGTCGGAGGACACAGGGGCGGCTTGAGCCTCTAATCACAGGCGTCACTATAAAATTCTTGCCTGTCCCACCACGGGTGAGGCTCAACACTTACAACCCTCAAGTGAACCTCCAGGGCTTACCATCCGAGCCCTGGAGGTCACTGCAAGAAGTCGGCACGTCGCACCACCTTCCACGCCGTCACGGTAATGTTGTGTGTGTGTGTGTGTGTGTGTGTGTGTGTGTGTGTGTGTGTGTGTGTGTGTGTGTGTGTCCCACACCAGCAATATACTCTACTGAAGGTTCCTCATCGCCCCGAAAGAGAGAGAGAGAGAGAGAGAGAGAGAGAGAGAGAGAGAGAGAGAGAGAGAGAGAGAGAGAGAGAGAGAGAGAGAGAGAGAGAGAGAGAGAGAAGAGAGAGAGAGAGCACACACACACAAATATGCATAGACACAGACAGACATGACAGACAAAGACAAAGTAAGACAAATAAAAAAAGACAAGTAAGAAATATGAACAAAGACAGACAGAGAGACAGACAGACACACATTCAAGCGATACATTCCAGGCAGAAACCCTTTGCAGATCCAGTCAGTGTAAGGCGATAGAGGAAGGGATTAACATGTCGCGAAGGTATCGTAAGCAAATAAAGAGAATTTCAATAAAGTCAAGCAGGAGTAGCAAGAACTGGTCAGACGAGGCTCCGCGACACCTAGTTGATGGGGGAGGGAGGAGAGGCTTTTGTGGGAGAGAGAAAG
>JACEEZ010024374.1:0-5000 GCA_016584305.1 Chionoecetes opilio | reverse complement strand
GCACCCGTTTACATGAAAAAAAAACGGTAGAAGAGAGCAAGAGAAGAACATTGCGGCGGTGTTTTTAAAAATTGAAGACAGTCAGTCAGAGGGAGGAGTTGATGAGACGAAAAGCTTTTGACTCAACCCTGTTTAGGAAGCGTATGATGGACCCCCCCAAACATGTGAGACATCTCCATACATCGGATAAGGCCCCTGTAAGACAAGCATTGGGAGGGAGAAAAAAAAGGCGCAGACGCAGGGCACACCTAACTTTTTAGAAGCTGTTTTAGCAAGAGATGGATGGGGTTTTCCCATTTCAGATTTTATTAAAGGAAGCCTAGAATTTATTGAAAAGAAGGAGACAGTTGAGTGTCATTGAAAAAGAGGGGATAGTTATTGGTATTTTGTCGGTAATAGGTGAAGAAATTTGGTTTTTTTTTGAGGCTTGAACAAAAAAAGGGTTTTGTTTTTGCCCCAATCAGAAATTTATACAAAATAAAATTGGGGCCCCGGGTGGCACTCTCCGTGAATCACTTAGTTCCTGTTAGGTTGGACGTCAAATAAACGACGTTGAAAAATGCAGGGGTAGAATCATCGCGTAAGAGTGGATAGGGCTTTGAGTTAGACTTAGAAGATATTAATAAAAATAAAAAAGAAGGGGTGAAGGACAAAACCCCTGGGGAACCCCACATTGATAGATTTGGAGAAGAACAATGTCCTCTACAGTGCTGCAATGGGAACGGAATAAATACATCTACATGTATTATTTTATGTACTCTAGTAAATAACCCTATAACCACAAAAAATTTAAGCATTTATATATTAGAAAATTTTTTTAAAAAACTGTTGCTTAAGCTTTTATTTGAATAAATTTTTTTGATGGAAAAAGTTTTGGGGTGTCAGGGAGTGATTCCACGTCTGGCTCCTCGAAACAAAATACTTTTTTGGGCATGCGATGCCCCCCTGTACAGGGGAAGTGGGAGCTTGTGGTTTACTCGGTCAGTGTAGAATTTAATTTGAAATCTTATGTCAATAGATTGTGTTAGGCATATTATAACGAAGTAAACTATTTGTAGCTTTATGAATCAGGTAACTTAAAAAACAGTGATTTAAAAAATAGGGTTTTGGTGGTCATACGATTGCATTTTAAAACATAGCCGCAAATTTTTGCAGTGTGGGAAATAATTTGTATGTATGTTTGGGTCTGCCCCAAGAAGATCCCCAAATATATAAGTGAGGATAATGTTGAATTATAGATTTGTTAAGATTTTGCTTTCAAAGGGTTTTCCTAATTTTATAAATTACCCTTTAATATTGATATTTTGATCTAATGTCGCAAATGTGATTTCCTTTAAGAATTTTCAAAAGATCCTACCGTCAATAACACATATCGCCCCGGGACTAATGTCGCCCGGCGAATTTTACAGGCGAATATTACAAATTTGCATCTCTACAGACTGATGTGCCACTGAAGATACGTACATAATAAACTATTGGCATGCCTATTTTCTGGGCGAAAAACTTGTAGTGATGCTAAAATTTTATAATATATGGCACCTGGCGACAATATGCAGTGGCAAACTATAGTGTCATTTCTGGTAAAAATTTACTATTTTAACTTTGGGACTGAAAAGGCCTTCATTTGATGGTAATTTTGGTTGGTTGAGGTGAAGGGATTTGATAATATTATTAGTTTTTTAATGTTTGGTTTAGTTTAGGGTTTTAACCCATTAAAAAATGTATTAACTCATTGTTTATTGCGTCCTGAAATTTTTTGAGTTTTTTTTTTTTTAAGGAAGGGGGTGGTATTATCAGAAAAAACGGGGAAGGGGGTGGCCGAGGGGGTTACATTTTGGAGTGGTGAACTCAATGTCCGAGCTCGAACCCTGCCGGGGCAACTCTTTAAAGACCTGGTAGGGGAGCAGAAGGTCCCAAAATTTAAGTTCACCAAAGAAAAACTGTCAAATCCATCGTCGAGTGGCCAAAAAAAAACCCCCGCATGCAGCTATATACCTTCTTCCGATTGGGAGTGGACAGAGGACTCTAGGGGTGCAGACCAAAAACCGAAATCCAAAAAATACAAAAACGGGATTTTCCCCAAAAAGACCACAGGTGCACTATAAAAACAAGCCCCCCACCAACGGGCGAGTCGACCAACATCAAGCCCCTCCTGACCTACAGGCGCTATAAGCTACGAGAAAAAAAAAAAAAAAAAAAAAATTATTATTTAAAGGGCATCATACATTTAAAGATTAAAAAAAAAGGGGGCCCCAAATACAATCCCTTGAGATATCCGCAAAAAATGTTTTCAAGCAGAACATATATTGTTAAATACTCGGAATTTTTTCCTGTGGCTTAATAGTTTTTTTTAAAAACCATTTCAAAGGGGGCCCCACGAACCCCATAACCTTACATTGTATATAGAGGGGAATGTCAAAATGGTGTCAAAGGTCTTTCACACAAAACATTACTGATCAATTTTTTGTCTTAGGTTTTTGAAAAGTGATTGGCACAGTTTAGTACAGCCACCAATGGAGAGCTCGGCCGGAACCAAAAACTGGTAATCTGATAACAATGAGTTCTACTCAAAAATTTCCTGAAATTTCAATTCAGGTAATTCATTAAAAAGAGTTTCCCTTATTTTCACCAAAAGAATACTAAAAGGGCAGAACAATATGGGTCGTAAATTTTTAGTTGGTGTTTATATATGTTATCTTGGTATTTGGAGATATTAGGAAAAGGGACCGTATGAAAAGATTTATTATATTGTCTAAAAAAGGGGAGAAATTATGCAGAACATTATTTAACCTTGTTTGAATATTGTTAGACCAGGAAGGTCCCTTTTAAAAAATTTTTTTATTGTCTTCTATATGTCACTGTTGTCGGTTTAAATAAAATGAATAAGGGGCAAAAGCAGGTAAAAAAAACCTTAAAAGATACTTGACTTCCGAATTTCTGCGAGATTATCGCGACGCTTTTAAAATATTGTTAAAGCCTTCAGCAATATCATGAATATTTGATACATATCTATTTTTAAAAAGAAAAAAACGGTTGGGGGGAGAAAGAGAGAGAGAGAAGAGAGAAAAGGAGGAAAAAAGGGAGAGAGGAAGGGGGAGAGAGAAGAGGAGAGGAGAGAGAGAGAGAGGGGAGAGGGGGTGTGTTATGGTTTTGACGGAGTAAGATGGGCCCGGAACCTATATATATATATTTGTTTTTCTCTCTCTCTCTCTCCTCCTCTCCTCTCTTCTCTCTCCTTCTCTCTCCTTTCTCTTCTCTCTCTCTCTCTCTCTCCTCTCTCTCTCTCTTCCAACCCCTGGGTTTTCAAACCCTTCCTTCATCTTCCCCTTTTTTCTAATTTCCCCTCTTTGACGCTTTTCCCCTCCAAACGCTTAATAATTTTTATCACCCAGCCTTCCTATTGGCTTGAAAAAGGCTTTTTTTTACGGGGTTTTTGCTTTTTTTTTTTGTTTGGGTTTTTGGGGTTTTTTTTTGTTTTTTTTTGCCCCGGGGGTTTTTTTTTGTTTTGTTTGGTTTTTGGGGGGGTTTTGTTTTTTTTTCTTCTTTTCCTTTGGGGTTTTTTTTAAAAAAAAACTTTGCCTTTTTGTTTTCCCCCCTTTTTTTCTCTTTCACCCTTTTTTTAAAAACCTTCCCCCTTTTAAAATTTTGTCTTCTTTTTGAAAAAAAAAAATTGGGGGGGGGGGAAAAGGGAAAGGGGGGGGGAAAAAAAGGGAAGCCCCCGGGGGGGGGGGGAAGGGGGGGGGGGGGTGTTTTTTTTGCCCAAAAAACTCCCGGCCTTTTTTTTTTTTTTCCCCTTTTTTTTTCCCCCCCTTTTCCCCTTCTTCTTTCCTCCCCCTTTCTCCCCCTTTTCCTTTTTTTCCCCCCCCCCCTTTTTTCCCCCCTTTAATTTTAGTTTTTTAAAAAAATTTTTATTAAAAATTTTATTTAAAAACCAAATATTGACAGACATCCCCATCCCAAATCATGCTTCAATAACTTTTTATCAACCCCAGCCTTGCATGCGGTGATTTGGGCTTGATTGAAAGGGAGTTGGAAAAAAGTTGTTACGAGATGCTTAGTTACGCTTGGGTGGTTTGTGGGGTGTGTGCGTGTGTGTGTGTATGTGTGTGTGTGTGTTTTGTGGGTGTGGGGTGTGTGTGTGTTTTGGGGCGTGCGGCGAGCGGTGGGCGGGCGGGGCAGGAGTGCGTGCTTCTGCTTTTGGTTTTGTGTGTTTTTTGGTGTGTGGTTGGTTTTGTGTTTGTGTGTGTGTGGTGTGTGTGTGTGTGTGTGTGTGGTGTGTGTGGTGTGGTTTTGTGTGTGTGTGGTGTGTGGGTGTGTTTGTGTGTTGTGTGGGGTGTGTGTGGGTTTTGGTGTGGGTTTTGTGGTTGTGGTGTGTGGTGTGTGTGTTTTGTGTTTGTGTGGTGTGTGTGGTGTGTTGTGTGTGTTTGTTAGTGTGGTTGTGTTGGGGTGCGTTGTGGGGTTGTGTGTGTGTGTGGGGGGGTTGGTGTGTGTTGTGGGTTTGGGGTGTGGGTTTGTGTGTGTGTGTGTGTGGGGTGTGGGTGGGGGGTGCGGGGGTGTGGTGTGAGTATGGTTTGTGTGGTGTGTGTGTGTTTTTTGTGGTGTGTGTTTGGGTGTGTGGTGTGTGTGTGTGTGGTTTTTGGTTGTTGTGTGGTGTGTGGTGTGTGTGTGTGTGTGTGGTGTGTGTGTGTGTGTGTGTGTGTTTGTGTTGTTGTGTGTGTGTTGTGGGGTGGGTGTGTGGGGTGTGTGTTGTGTGTGGTGTGTGTGTGTGTGTGTGTGTTTTGTGGGTGATTTATCTCTCAACTCCCTTCCTAATCTAAATAAATATTTAAAAGATAGATTGTGTCTGTTAAGCTTGTTATCTCGCTACCCCGATTGCTTTTAAATCACAACCACCCCCAAAAAATCGTGAATTATTTAATTGTGTTTTTTATAAGGTGATCACACACTCTTTAGTCCCGGGCCCCGGTCAGTTTTAACTATCTCTCATATGGTTACAGGGT
>JACEEZ010024373.1:40000-47684 GCA_016584305.1 Chionoecetes opilio | reverse complement strand
ATAAACCCAGAAACGTAATTTTCACTGTAATTTGGGTACCATTAGACGATTTTTTAGTGACTATAAGGAGTATTTTATAGCTATGACCTGTTTAGTATCCATGCCGACTAACTAATTTGGTATATTCAGTGACTTTTCGTAATTTTATGGCTTGAAAACATATGATTTTTTATAGCCAAGGAAAGATCTGGGAGTGAAGGGGTTAAGATGCTCCTTCATGAATAGGCTCACCTTCATCTGATACCTTCATTATTTGTTCTCCTCCTCCTCCTCTACCTCGTCTTCAAAGCCCCGCCAGGTTTTTTGTTTTTATTTGGAAAGATGGACGTGTGTCTGTCTGTTCGGTATTTGGATAGATGGATGTGTGTCTGTCTGTTTGGCATTTGGAAAGATGGATGTGTGTGTGTCTGTTTGGAATTTGGATAGATGGACGTGTGTCTGTCTGTTCGGTATTTGGATAGATGGATGTGTGTCTGTCTGTTTGGCATTTGGAAAGATGGATGTGTGTCTGTCTTTTGGGAAATTTTGGGTAGATTTGGGTGTGTGTCCCGTCTGTTTGGAATTTGGATAGATGGATGTGTGTCTGTCTGTTTGGAATTTGGATAGATGGATGTGTGTCTGTCTGTTTGGAATTTGGATAGATGGACGTGTGTCTGTCTGTTTGGAATTTGGATAGATGGACGTGTGTCTGTCTGTTTGGAATTTGGATAGATGGATGTGTGTCTGTCTGTTTGGAATTTGGATAGATGGATGTGTGTCTGTCTGTTTGGAATTTGGATAGATGGATGTGGGGTCCCGTCTGTTTTGGAATTTGGATAGATGGATGTGTGTCTGTCTGTTTGGAATTTGGATAGATGGATGTGTGTCTGTCTGTTTGGAATTTGGATAGATGGATGTGTGTCTGTCTGTTTGGAATTTGGATAGATGGATGTGTGTCTGTCTGTTTGGAATTTGGATAGATGGACGTGTGTCTGTCTGTTTGGAATTTGGATAGATGGATGTGTGTCTGTCTGTTTGGCATTTGGATAGATGGACGTGTGTCTGTCTGTTTGGAATTTGGATAGATGGATGTGTGTCTGTCTGTTTGGAATTTGGATAGATGGACGTGTGTCTGTCTGTTCGGAATTTGGATAGATGGATGTGTGTCTGTTTTTTTTGGGATTTGGATAGATGGACCCTGTGTCTGTCTGTTTGGCATTGGATAGATGGACGTGTGTCCTTCTGTTTTGGGAAATTTGGATAGGGTGGATGTGTGTCTGTCTGTTTGGAATTTGGGTAGATGGACGTGTGTCTGTCTGTTTGGAATTTGGATAGATGGACGTGTGTCCCGTCTGTTTGGAATTTGGATAGATGGAAAGTGTGTCTGTCTGTTTTTGGGAAATTTTGGGTAGATGGATGTGTGTCTGTCTGTTTGGAATTTGGATAGTGGGTGTGTGTCTGTCTGTTTGGGGAAATTTGGATAATGGATGTGTGTCTGTCTGTTTGGAATTTGATAGATGGATGTGTGTCTGTCTGTTTGGATTTGGAAAGATGGATGTGTGTCTGTCTGTTTGGAATTTGGAAAGATGGATGTGTGTCTGTCTGTTTGGAATTTGGATAGATGGATGTGTGTGTGTCTGTTTGGAATTTGGATAGATGGATGTGTGTCTGTCTGTTTGGAATTTGGAAAGATGGATGTGTGTCTGTCTGTTTGGAATTTGGAAAGATGGATGTGTGTCTGTCTGTTTGGAATTTGGATAGATGGATGTGTGTGTGTCTGTTTGGCATTTGGATAGATGGACGTGTGTCTGTCTGTTTGGAGTTTTTGGGTAGATGGATTTGGTCTGTCCTGTTTGGAATTTGGATAGATGGATGTGTGTCTGTCTGTTTGGGAAATTTTGGGTAGATGACGTGTGTCTGTCTGTTTGGCATTTGGATAGATGGACGTGTGTCTGTCTGTTTGGAGTTTGGATAGATGGATGTGTGTCTGTCTGTTTGGAGTTTGGATAGATGGACGTGTGTCTGTCTGTTTGGCATTTGGATAGATGGACGTGTGTCTGTCTGTTTGGAGTTTGGATAGATGGACGTGTGTCTGTCTGTTTGGAGTTTGGATAGATGGACGTGGTCCCGTCTGTTTGGAGTTTGGAAAAGATGGATGTGTGTCCCGTCTGTTTGGAGTTTGGATAGATGGATGTTGTCTGTCTGTTTGGCATTTGGATAGATGGACGTGTGGGCTGTCTTTTTTGGAGTTTGGGTAGATGGATGTGTGTCTGTCTGTTTGGCATTTGGATAGATGGACGTGTGTCTGTCTGTTTGGAGTTTGGATAGATGGACGTGTGTCTGTCTGTTTGGAGTTTGGATAGATGGATGTGTGTCTGTCTGTTTGGAGTTTGGATAGATGGACGTGTGTCTGTCTGTATGTTTTGATAGATGGATGGCTGTCTGTAGGGATGGCTGTCTGTCTGTCTGTCTGTGGTTATCTGTCTGTCTGTCTGTCTGTGGTTATCTGTCTGTCTGTGATTATCTGTCTGTGTGTCTGGTTATCTGTCTCAATGTTTTGATAGATGGATGGCTGTCTGTAGGGATGGCTGTCTGTCTGTCTGTCTGTGGTTATCTGTCTGTCTGTGGTTATCTGTCTGTCTGTGGTTATCTGTCTGTTTGTGATTATCTGTCTGTCTGTCTGGTTATCTGTCTGTTTGTGATTATCTGTCTGTCTGTCTGGTTATCTGTCTCAATGTTTTGATAGATGGATGTTTGTCTGAAGCCTCGCCGGTTTTTTTCATTCCTTTTTTCCATCAAGACAAACAGTTGTATCTTTTTTATACATCTGCAGAAGCTATGAGAACATAAGAACATTAGAACATAAGAAAATAAGGAAGCCACAAGAGGCCGCGAGACCTACACGAGGTAGTTCCTGTTACTTAACACTACCTACATCCACCTTTTATCCCCATCCATGAATTTATCCAGCCTCCTTTTAAAGCTCTCTAATGACTCCGCACTAACTACCTGTCTACTGAGTCCATTCCAATCATTCACCACCCTATTTGTGAACCAGTTTTTCCCTATTTCTTTGTTAAATCTACGCTTTTCCAGCTTGAATCCGTGACTTCTTGTTCTACCCTGGTTACAAGCCGTAAGAACTTTTCCTATAGCTATATATTTGGCATCCCTGTAGACGTGCTGTAGAACTGTAGATGCCCGCCTGTAGAAGCCAACTATTCAACTTGTACCGTAGCATATCAATGGACAGGTTTGTGTTGTACTGTAGCTTGTCAGTGCCTATAGACGTACAAGTTATAAATTTGACAACCAATTTTATTTTTAACCCCTTGAGGTCCAGAACGTAATTTCCATTGTAATTTGGGAACCATTAGACGATTTTTTGGTGAATATAAGCAATGTTTTATAGCTATGACCTGTTTAGTATCCTTGTGGACTAACTAATTTGGTATATTATTGGTTACTTTTCGTAATTTTATGGCTCGACAACAGACAATTATATATAGCCAAGGAAAGATCTGGGCGTGAAGGGTTAATCTCTGGTTTAACTCTTTGTATATCTTCGGTTTTTTTTACTATTCTCTTTATCTTTTCCTGTAACATCTAAAAATGTTCGCATCTTGATTTATTCTTGCCAACTTTTCTTTTATGTGAACGTCTCTAGACTTTGCTTCTTATTTCTATCATCTCGTGTTTTCTCTACAGCTATTTTCAGACTACTATTTTCCTCTCTTTATTTTTTCCTTTCAACTCTTATATTATTTCCTACTAACCTCGTTAATTTTACTATTGTTTTCCTCTTTATATTTCATCTCATATATTTCTGAACTCACATTCTTGGCTATTCTTCTCATGTTCCTTAACCCCTTCACGCCCAGATCTTTCCTTGGCTATATAAAACCGTCTGTTGTTAGCCATAAAATTACGAAAACTAACTTAATATACCAAATTAGCTAGTGGACAAGGATACTAAACAGGTCATAGCTATTGAACATTGCTTATATTAGTTAAAATCGTCTAATGGTATCCAAATTACAATGGAAATTACGTTCTGGGTCTCAAGGGGTTAACCAAGGAGGAGGAATAATTGAGATTCTTCTATGGGAAGCATAAGTAACATAAAACAAAAGACTTTAGAATCAAGAAAACTCAATAATCGGTACATTGAGGAGTCAGGTGATGCAATGAATCAATATTTAACTTGTTGTAAAATAAGAAATAACGGATTCAAGCTGGAAAAGCGTAGATTTAAAAATGAAATAGGGAAAAACTAATTCACAAATAGGGTGGTGAATGATTGGAATGGACTCAGTAGACAGATAGTTAGTGCGGAGTCATTAGGGAGCTTTAAAAGGAGGCTAGATAATTTCATGGATGGGGATGAAAGGTGGATGTAGGTAGTGTTAAGTAACAGGAACTACCTCGTGTAGGTCTCTTGAAGCTTCCTTATGTTCTTATGTTCTTATGTTCTTAATATATTCTTTGCCTGTTTTATATTCATACCTTAACAAACCCATAACTTTTCCTTAATAAAGTGGCGGTCAAGGGTATGGATTGCCTTGAATTTATAATGTAAAGAATGTATTGGTGTTGTCCTGAATGTGTAATGCGGCTGCCTGTCTTGAGGTGAATGAATCATGTATAGTCTTGTCCTGAGCTGCTTGCTGAGTTGTCTTGTTTAGATCGCACACTCTCAGAAATAAGGGGTATATTAAGGGTAGAATTGTTACATCGCACCATCACTACCCTTTTTAAACCCTATGTCCAGACTGGAGGGTAGATGCTGTCGATTATACCCTTCATCTACCCTTTATCTACCCTTTTCAGACGAGAGGGTTGGAAAAGGGTATATTTGCGTCCATCCGAAAGGGTAGATTTGTAAGGGTAGAAAAAGGGTAGCAGTATTTCATCACTACAAACACCCTTTTTCTACCCTTTTCCTACCCTTTTTTTCTAAGAGTGCATGGTCTCTTTCTTACGTCTCTCTTCCTCCTCTTCCTTCTCCTCCTTCTCCTCTTCCATAGACGCGAGGAGGTAATATATAGGTTAGAGAGAGAGAGAACAGGGAAAGATAGGGAGGCCAAGGACCCATATTCCAAAAGGTGGCGCTTAACACTGCGATTAAACGAATATTTGTGTCAGTAGGCAGCCGCAGACCCCCCATAGAGTGCGTGGTGTGTGTGTGTGTGCGTGTGTGTGTGTGTGGGGGGGGGGCACTGTATGTATGTACGTATCCCTGTATACCTCATGCATCGTGCTAAACACATAACATACATACACGTCTTCATTATTCTCTAACTCGTTGACTGAACTCTCTATAAAGTGGTGTCATCCCCCTTCGTTAGCCTAGTTAGCAGCCCCTTTTCTAGGTCTTAGGTGCAGAAGGCTCGCCCCTCCCCTCCCCCCCGCCCGCCCCGCATCGCCAACCTGCCAACACTAGAAACCCACAAGACCGGTACAAAAACACCCCAGCGACTCGGCACTTTCAGATTCCAAGTCAATTCGGGAAAACTCAAATCCAGCGACACCTGAGGATGAAACAACACGTCATTAACCCCTTCACGCCCAGATCTTTCCTTTGCTATATAAACTCGTCTGTTATTAGCCATAAAACTACGAAAAAGTAACTAAATAAACCAAATCAGCTAATGGACAAGGATGTTAAACAGGTCCTATCTATATAATATTGCTCCTCCTCCTCCTCCTCCTCCTCCTCCTCCTCCTCCTCCTCCTCCTCCTCCTCCTCCTCCTCCTCCTCCTCCTCCTCCTCCTCCTCCTCCTCCTCTTCCTCCTTCTCGTGGTGTTGGGTGTGTTGACGGAAAAGCTGGAGTGAGAAAGAAGAGAAGAGAAGAGAAGAGAGAGAAAAATGCTGTAGAGAAGGATAATAGCAAAAGATCAAAAGTTCCTTCCTGAAATTGTATTGAAGCTAGGGTCAATTTGAGGTCATTTGAGGGTCAGGGGAGGGAGGGAGAGATGGAAGGAAGGAAGGAAGGAAGGAAGGGAGGAAGGAAGGAAGGAAGGAAGGAGAGATTGAAGGAAGGAGAGAGGGAGAGATGTAAGGAGGGAAGGAGGGAGGGAAGGAAGGAAGGAAGGAGGGAAAGGAGGGAGGGAGGGAAGGAGGGAGGGAAGGAAGGAAGGAAGGAAGGAGAGAAAGGAGTCTACTTCAATAGCCTCAGGAGACATGATCCTACACTTTGAAATGTGGGACGACCAACCCTCTCTCTCTCTCTCTCTCTCTCTCTCTCTCTCTCTCTCTCTCTCTCTCTCTCTCTCTCTCTCTCTCTTTTTTCTCTCTTTCTCACTCTCTCGCTCTCTTTTTTCTCTCTTTCTCTCTCTCGTTATTACTTTAATCCATATTTTCATTCACTATATACATACATACACTAACTATGTATTCATCTTTACACACACACACACACACACACACTGCCACGATGGTACTGTAGATATAGCTTTGGCGCGCCATTTTGTGGTTAGCCGGTTCGAATCCTCGTTCGCTCACGGGGATTTTTCAGTGACAGGTTCAGGCGGTTACTCTCCCCCTTGAGCAAGGGGATGGGAGTGTGTGGTGTATGAGATCCCACCATTACCCTAAGACTACCTACCATGACTACCTATCAGCATTACCCACCAGTAAGATCGATCACACTCATAATGTGTGAAAATAACTCATATTTCCAAGTTCGCTCCGAGAGGGTTAAAAACTGACGATCGTGAGTCCGGATCGCGTGGACAAGACCATGGGTGAATGACACACGCATGCACTTTTGTTCTAAATTCCTGCATTTTTTTTTTTCTCTCTCTCTCTCTCTCTCTCTCTCTCTCTCTCTCTCTCTCTCTCTCTCTCTCTCTCTCTCTCTCTCTCTCTCTCTCTCTCCTATTATTCAACCTCCTATTCCTAATCCCATTCACTTCTATCCCATGTTTCAACCTTCCAGTCTTCCCTCAAGCCCCGTCCCCGTCAACACACATTCCAACTCGTGTCTCTCTACGCCTCTTTGCTGTACCCACGTCAACCTTGCCTCCTGCAAATAATCACCCAAAATATTTCCGCAAAGCCACATCCCCCCCTCCCCTCCCCCCCCAACTCAGCCCGGCGCGACTCTGGCCCTGGCGATGGAAGCCTCGATTCTATACGGGACCCATGAGAACTAGAGCACCGTCTTCCCGGGTCACGCCTAGTTTGTGGGAGCCTGTCGTTGGAGGGGCGGGAGCAGCTACTTATACCTGTGGCGAGGCTCTCTGAATACCTGAAAAACCATAAACCCCCGTTGCATACTTTCTAGTTCTATTACATTTGTTTTAGTGCCAATTCTTTAGTAAGTTGGTTTAGGTTTAGTCATTGGTTTAGTAAGTTTTGAATAAGAATGATGTGGGAGCGTCTTTTTTGTACTTTATTTGAATGCTAAGGTAATGAATGCGCTTGGTGTTTAAGTTAGTATAGTAGTTTAAGGAAAAATAAAAATAAGGTAGCTCACTTGTCTTGTTTCGCTCCACCTGTCCACCTGTCTAGCTTCACCTGTCTGTCTAGCTCCATCTGTCTAGCTCCATCTGTCCACCTGTCTGTCTAGCTCCACCTGTCCACCTGTCTAGCTCCTTCTGTCCACCTGTCTGTCTAGCTCCACCTGTCCACCTGTCTAGCTCCATCTGTCCACCTGTCTAGCTCCACCTGTCCACCTGTCTAGCTTCACCTGTCCACCTG
>JACEEZ010024373.1:20000-35000 GCA_016584305.1 Chionoecetes opilio | reverse complement strand
ACCACCAAGGTCCACCCAAGCGGCGGCCAGGACAGCGACCAGGCCATCGAGCATCCCATCCTCTTCCTCCTCCCCCTCCTCCTCCTCCTCATGGATCTCACAAATCCAGGCTGCCTGTGGGCCCTAGCTTCAAGGTGCCCGGTCCTCGTAAGCCCCTGCATCCACCTCCCCCACCAACCTACTCGGGTCCCCCTCCACCTCCCCCTAAATCCACCTATACGGGCCCCTCTCCACACTCGCAGGCTCCTCGTCACACCTTCCACGGGCCGCCTCCACCAGCTGGTCCAGACTACGGCTCCCCCAAGCCCGGCGATGTCTTTAGTGCGGGAGGCGGTTCTGGTAAGGCTGCGGGTCATGGCCTTGGCGGTGGAGGTCATGGCCATGGTGGTGGAGGTCATGGCCAAGGCGGTGGAGGTCATGGCCAAGGCGGTGGAGGTCATGGCCTTGGCGGTGCAGGTCATGGCCATGGTGGTGCAGGTCATGGCCATGGCGGTGGCCCCCTCATCCCTCAACCCTCTCTTGCCACCTTTGCTCCTGCACCTCTTCAAGGAGCCTCGTCAGTGCACTTCACAGGATCGGTGGTTCCGCCACCCCATCAGACCCTCTACAACGGCCCGCCACCGCCCCCACTGGGTACTGGCGTTGTCCACTCCCCCGACGCCGACGTGTCTGGCTCAGCCAACGCCTATGTACCGCCAGAGGCTTTTGGACCTTCCGACCCCTGGCCCGTCGCCGCCCCGGAGATGCCCAAGATAACTTCTCTTGATGTAAAATGTGAAAAGAACCTTATGAAGGTGAGCATCACCTTCGACAAACCCTTCTATGGCATCATTTTCAGCAAGGGTCACTACAGCAACGTGAACTGCGTGCACCTGCCGGCGGGTCTGGGTCGCTCACAGGCCACCTACGATATCTCGATCAACGCCTGCGGCACCACCGGCAATACTGAGAACGGACTGTACGGGTACGGCAGCCAGAGTGGCTCAGGCACCTACTTCGAGAACACCATCGTGGTGCAGTACGACCCCCAGGTACAGGAGGTGTGGGACCAGGCACGTAAGCTGAGGTGCACCTGGCATGACCAGTATGAGAAGTCTGTCACATTCCGACCGTTCCCCGTGGACATGCTGGACGTAGTTCGTGCGGACTTCGCCGGGGACAACGTGGGGTGCTGGATGCAGATTCAAGTAGGCAAAGGACCTTGGGCCTCAGAGGTCTCTGGCTTGGTCAAGATCGGCCAGACCATGACCATGGTGCTGGCCATCAAGGACGACGACAACAAATTCGACATGCTGGTACGCAACTGCATGGCGCATGACGGCAAGCGGGCTCCCATCCAGCTTGTGGACCAACGCGGCTGCGTCTCGCGTCCCAAGCTCATGTCCAAGTTCACCAAAATAAAGAACTTCGGATCCTCGGCTTCAGTGCTCTCCTACGCTCACTTCCAGGCGTTCAAGTTCCCAGACTCCATGGAGGTACACTTCCAGTGCACGATCCAGATCTGTCGCTACCAGTGCCCCGAGCAGTGCAGCGGCACCGGCGGCGTCATCCCTGGTGACAGTTACGACGTGCCCGGCCGAGCCAAGCGCGAGGTCGAAAATGAAAGCGGAGAAGAGAAAGAGGATGACACTGCCACTGAAGAAGAGGAAGCGGCAGA
Organism: Chionoecetes opilio; assembly: GCA_016584305.1. Lineage (NCBI taxonomy): Eukaryota > Metazoa > Arthropoda > Malacostraca > Decapoda > Majidae > Chionoecetes > Chionoecetes opilio. Next base: position 33,343 of record JACEEZ010024373.1, on the reverse strand, counting down.
CAAGCAGAAGGACATTGGCGTCAACCGCGTGATTCAAGTCGTGTCGATTCGGGATCTAGCCTTCGTGCAGGACAAGAAAGGAGGCACCGAAGCCGAACTTCGAGAATCCGCCACGTCGACGCTGGTGGCGCCGCAGATGGAGGACCAGTCTGGCCTGATCTGCATGTCCACGCCTGGCTTCGCCGCGACCCTCATTGTCCTGTTGGCAATACTCATCGTGTCGTGCCTCATGTCCGCCTTCCTTTGCCTGCGGTTCAGGGCTAACGGCGACACGCGGTCTATCATCTCCTCCACGTACGACAACCCGGCCTTCATGCACAAGAAGGGTCTGTTTTAGACGCCGCAACCCTCCCCTCCCCACCACCAGACGAGCCAAGGAGCGCGATGCGAGGCTACACCTGCAAGCGTCACGGGCTACACGAGGCACCTTAGGGCGTCTTGCAGCGACTCAGTGACGGGCGGCATGCAGGCAGCACCCCCGTCACAAGCCGCGGCGCGCACACGGAGTCGCGGCCGGGCATTCAGGCGCCACAGTCACTGCAGGAGGCGGCTGCGGGCATGGATGGTGCCTCCCCTTGGGTCAACTGGCCGGTGGCCCCGCCAGCGAGTCACGTCGTCGGGTCGTCCAGCATCAGTATGTGTGTGTGTGTGTGTGTGTGTGTGTTGCGACTCATCTTTAGCTTTTCCCTTCGATAAGTCGTCGTCTTCCGCTGCCCCAGCCGGTTCCCTCCCCTGTGTTCCTGGAGAAGGCGCGGGCGGGGGCCGGTGGGGCGGGACCGAGGAGCGCCCTACCACTCAGTCCCCAACCCGCCGGCGGTGTTGCGGGCGGCGAGGAGGGTCCGAGCGTCTGCCTTGCATGGGCGTCTCCGGATACCTTCCTCCACCCTTTTAGGATTAACTGTGGATGGTTGATAAGGGTTTTACGGGAATATTAATATAATCAAGAAAGTAATGCATGATAACTATGTTCTGCACGTCACCGCTTGTCCGGCATTATGCTGAGCCGAGACCTGCACCGCGCTGACCAAGTTGCCATAACGCTCACCTCCCTTCCCCCCTCCCCCCTTTAACTAGTGTTGTAACCACCGCCAGGACTCGAGTTATTATCACGTGTGAACTCTTGACGCCTGAGGTACTTCCCCTAGACTAGCCTGTGTGTGTGCGTGTGTCGGTGTGTGCGTGAGTGTGTCGGTGTGAGTGTGAGTGAACCAACGAGCTGAGACGATTCGGCGACTCATCCCTTCCTCCCCCCAACGAACAATGCTCCATCCCTCCAGCCCTTCCCTACCCCCTACTTTTTGTACCCCCCCCATTTTTTGTTCTCTAGCACCGCCCTCCTCCCCCATAAGGACCAGGTTGCCACATAGGGAAATGTAAATACATGCTGGTTCTATAGACAGTGATTTCCATTAATTTATTTTTATTTATTTGAACTATTTTTCCCCTCTACACAACCTCATTGCTCCTACGTGTCATTAATAATAGGAACTAATAACTAGTATTAGGAATTTTTCTAACTTTCATGTTGTGTGGCTGACCCAGAATGTGTGTGTGTGTGTGTGTGTGTGTGTGTGTGTGTGTGTGTGTGTGTGTGTGTGTGTGTGTGTGTGTGATGTGATGTATTTGTAATAAAACGTTTATGTTACCGTGTGTTTGGCAGTCCCATCTTTGTGTGTGTGTGTGTGTGTGTGTGAGGCTCGTGTGTTGTAGTAAGTGGCTGACGTGACTCCCGAAGAGGTGATCAACGCCTCACACACACACAAGGTTAGTAAAAATTGTCCATTGACGTTAATAGTACGCTGTTAACCCCTTCAGACCCAGATCATGACTTTCCTATATAAAATTGTCTGTTGTTAGCCATAAAATTACAAAAAAGCTACTTAATATACCAACTTAGCTAGTGGACATGGGTATTAAACAGGTCATATCTATAAACAATTGCTTACATTCATTAAAATAGTCTAATAGTAACCAAAATACAAAGGAAATTACGTTCTGGGCCTCAAGGGGTTAGAAATAAGAGCACAGGACAGTGGGAAGTACAGACAGAAGTAAAGATAAAGTTAGTAGTAGTTGTAGTGGTGATTGTAGACGTAGTAGTAGTAGTTGTAGTGGTGATTGTAGAAGTAGTAGTAGTAGTTGTAGTGGTGATTGTAGAAGTAGTAGTAGTAGTTGTAGTGGTAATTGTAGAAGTAGTAGTAGTAGTTGTAGTGGTAATTGTAGAAGTAGTAGTAGTAGTAGTAGTGGTGATTGTAGAAGTAGAAGTAGTAGTAGTAGTGGTGATTGTAGAAGTAGTAGTAGTAGTTTTAGTGGTAATTGTAGAAGTAGTAGTTGTAGTTGTAGTGGTAATTGTAGAAGTAGTAGTAGTAGTTGTAGTGGTAATTGTAGACGTAGTAGTAGTAGTAGTTGTAGTGGTGATTGTAGAAGTAGTAGTAGTAGTAGTTGTAGTGGTAATTGTAGAAGTAGTAGTAGTAGTTGTAGTGGTAATTGTAGAAGTAGTAGTAGTAGTTGTAGTGGTGATTGTAGAAGTAGAAGTAGTAGTAGTAGTGGTGATTGTAGAAGTAGTAGTAGTAGTAGTAGTGGTAATTGTAGACGTAGTAATAGTAGTAGTTGTAGTGGTAATTGTAGACGTAGTAGTAGTAGTAGTAGTGGTGATTGTAGAAGTAGTAGTAGTAGTTTTAGTGGTAATTGTAGACGTAGTAGTAGTAGTTGTAGTGGTGATTGTAGAAGTAGTAGTTGTAGTGGTAATTGTAGAAGTAGTAGTAGTAGTTGTAGTGGTGATTGTAGAAGTAGTAGTAGTAGTAGTAGTGGTAATTGTAGAAGTAGTAGTAGTAGTTGTAGTGGTGATTGTAGAAGTAGTAGTAGTAGTAGTAGTGGTGATTGTAGAAGTAGTAGTAGTAGTAGTAGTGGTAATTGTAGAAGTAGTAGTAGTAGTTGTAGTGGTGATTGTAGAAGTAGTAGTAGTAGTTTTAGTGGTAATTGTAGACGTAGTAGTAGTAGTTGTAGTGGTGATTGTAGAAGTAGTAGTTGTAGTGGTAATTGTAGAAGTAGTAGTAGTAGTTGTAGTGGTGATTGTAGAAGTAGTAGTAGTAGTAGTAGTGGTAATTGTAGAAGTAGTAGTAGTAGTTGTAGTGGTGATTGTAGAAGTAGTAGTAGTAGTAGTAGTGGTGATTGTAGAAGTAGTAGTAGTAGTAGTAGTGGTAATTGTAGAAGTAGTAGTAGTAGTTGTAGTGGTGATTGTAGAAGTAGTAGTAGTAGTAGTAGTGGTAATTGTAGAAGTAGTAGTAGTAGTTGTAGTGGTGATTGTAGAAGTAGTAGTAGTAGTAGTAGTGGTGATTGTAGAAGTAGCAGTAAAAGCAAATGTACCAGTAGATTGATTGATTGTTTTATTAGGCTTAACATAACATACACAAAGTTGATTATACATTACTTAATATACGAGCCGCGGTGCATTGAGCCGAGACTCTTTTATAATAGAGCTAGAAGGAGGAACAAAAGTAGACACAAGAACAGAAGGAAGAACACGAGAACAGAAGGAAGAACACGAGAACAGAAGGAAGAACACGAGAACAGAAGGAAGAACACGAGAACAGAAGGAAGAACACGAGAGTTGAAAATAAGCAAAACTAAAACTACTTGTGATCGGAAACTGCAGAGGTGAACCGAGCGGGAAGCAGAGGAGGAAATAATCAGGGAAATTTTAAGAACTAGTATAGAAGGAGGAAGAATAAAGCAGGCAAGCATGAGACTTATTGACACTGATGGCCAACGCGTCCGGTATTGATGTGAGCAAATATTCAGGTGTACATGCTAACGCTACGTCCAAGAAGAAGGACTGTTATGTAGAGAGTTAAAAGAGCGCAATGAAGAAATGACTGACTTGGTCATCTACTTTTGACCAACACGTCAGGTCTTGATGTGAGCAAATATTCAGGTGTACATAATAACGCTACGTCGAAAAACAAGGACTTCGATAATTAACCCCTTGAGGCCCAGAACGTAATTTCCATTGTAATTTGCCTACCATTAGACGATTTTTAATGAATATAACCAATATTTTATAGATATGACCTGTTTAGTATCCTTGTCCACTAGCTACTGTGGTATATTAAGTTGTTATTTGTAATCTTGTGGCTAAAAACAGACGAATTTATATAGCAAAGGAAAATTCTGGGCGTTAAGGGTTAAAAAAGCGCACTGAAGAAACTACTTACTCGATGCACAGAAATCTACCTCGGTGCACAGAAATCTACCTCGGTGCACAGAAATCTACCTCGGTGCACAGAAATCTACCTCGGTGCACAGAAATCTACCTCAGTGCACAGAAATCTACCTCGGTGCACAGAAATCTACCTCGGTGCACAGAAATCTACCTCGGTGCACAGAAATCTACCTCGGTGCACAGAAATCTACCTCGGTGCACAGAAATCGACCTCGGTGCACAGAAATCTACCGAGGAAATAATCATAATGACAAACTATTCTGTGGTCGGTGATGGAAAATAAAGAAGTATTTCGTGACTCCTGGACTGCAAGTGTAATGTTTTCTCTTCATCATAGACAGGCTGATTAAGGGCAGACAAATAAGCATCACCCTTGAAACCCCTCTTATCGCCAGTTCCCGTACCGTAGATAACACTATAGTCGCCACGGTACACTAATGTCGCCAGGCTTCATATATTACGAAGTTCACCACTAAAGCATCACTACAGACTTGTATGTGCCACGGAAGAGTAGACACGCACATGTACAGTAGTTTATGTTATGTACCTGTCTGTCTTCAGTGGCACATACAATTCTGTATAGTGATGCTAAAATTCGTAATATATGGCGCCTGGCGACTTTAGTGCACCGTGGCGACTATAGTGTTATCTTCGGTAAAGCAGACAGCGATGTAATTCTAAAAGATTTAACAGATTTAGTTTGGTTGGTGTCTTTATTCTACTTCCTGTGTAAAGAATCTTGAGACATTAACGTGAACCCTTAATTGACGCCATCATCTATAGTCTATTTGTTTTAACGAGGCAAAAATTCCATTCTATCATAAAGTCTCAAGCTTAAAATGATGCCTATGTTTACCTGATAATAGGGTTAACTATGATAAAATACAACTGACATTTAGAAGAAGCATAGTATTCCCTTCTCCTGGCATCAAATATCAGGCAGTAAGCAGCAAGGGGTCAGGATTTTTTACCTCGTTAAAAGAAACAGATTATAGTCAGACATCAAGTAAGTCATTATTTGGAACAAGAAAACTGGACACACAAAATTATAAATCATGTTGAAAAACTCTCATATAATCTTGTGCTAGTTTCCGTCACTACATCACAGGAGTTCATTCTAAGAGACACCGATGCTAACACAACCACAGGCTATACTAATACTACCAAACAGGAACACATTCAGACCAATAGTTAAGGGCGGATTCAAGCTGGAAAAGCGTAGATTTAAAAAAGAAATAGGGAAAAACTGGTTCACAAATAGGGTGGTAAATGATTGGAATGGACTCAGTAGACAGGTAGTTAGTGCGTAGTCATATATAGAGAGCTTTAAAGGGAGGCTGGATAAATTCATGGATGGGGATGAAAGGTGGATGTAGGTAGCGTTAAGTAACAGGAACTACCTCGTGTAGGTCTCACGGCCTCTTGTAGCTTCCTTATTTTCTTATGTTCTTATGTTCAATACACGATAACTATACAAGCGTGACACTTTTCCCTTCTGCTGCTGCTATTGCTTTTCCTCCTCCAGGGCCTTGAGTAGCGTTCGGCCAGGGACAGAGCACCGGGCGTAGGTCGTGGCACAGGTGGTGACGGCGTCGCTGGCAGACCTGCCGACCAACACCGCCTGGAAGTACTTGTCCCGTGAGGTGGCCCGGGCGCTGCGAGATGGCTGGTAGGGAGCGCTGCGGGAAGGAAGACGGGGTTACGAACACTGACTGTATAAAGACTCACGTAACGAGTATCACACACACACACACACACACACACACACAGATGCTTGGGATGGACTAGAATAAGAGGTAATGGCGGCAAGAGAAACTGGATAAATATATTGATAAGGAGGCAAGACCACATTAGTATATAGCTCAGGCCCTATATGCTACACGTAGGTAAACACATACACACACACACACACACACACACACACACACACACACACACACACACACACACACACACACACACACACACACACACACACACCTGAAGGCAGCCATAATCGTCTTTTCGTCCTCCGTCAGCGTGTGTGAAGGGGCGCCGGCCACCTCACACACCGCCCGCAGCACACACCCGCTCGCGTCCAGCCCGCCGATCACGTCAAAATACTCCTTCTCGGAGCTCACCGCCACGATCCCAGCGGCCCCGGAGCCGGCCACTCTCTGCAGGGAGTCATGAGGCGTCAGAGGTTGAAAGCATCTCGTTATAGGACTTTTCCAGACCATTCAAATAAACTGAGCATGATTATAGCACACACAGCTGTTGTCACATCTCCGTTATCAACAGTAAGAAACATTCTTTATGAACCCACCGAAACATCCCGGCGTTGTCTGAATCCCTCGAAGTGGGAGGCTGGGACGATGTAGAAGGCGGGGGCGCCGGACAAAGGGAGGGGGGACTGGTAGTAGGAGGGGGCACCGGACAAAGGGAGGGGGGACTGGTAGTAGGAGGGGGCGCCGGACAAAGGGAGGGGGGACTGGTAGTAGGAGGGAGGGGGGGCAATGTAGGTGGGGGGCGGCGGGTAGTAAGCGGGGGGCGGCCTGACGTAGGCGGGCTCCTGGTAATCGTAGAATTCGTTGCTTGAGTCCTGCAGGTCTGTGAGTCCGGCGGTGTCACCACCACCGAGGGCACTCCTCAGCCTGGACAAACCAACGTACTTCAGCACCTGCCATGGGGAACAGTACACTGTTGTATGATGCATTACCACAAGGAGGACACTGTTGTATTACCACAAGGAGGACAATGGTGTATTACCACAAGGAGGACAATGATGTATTACCACAAGGAGGACAATGATGTATTACCACAAGGAGGACAATGATGTATTACCACAAGGAGGACAATGATGCATTACCACAAGGAGGACACTGTTGTATTACCACAAGGAGGACAATGATGTATTACCACAAGGAGGACAATGATGTATTACCACAAGGAGGACAATGATGTATTACCACAAGGAGGACAATGATGTATTACCACAAGGAGGACAATGATGTATTACCACAAGGAGGACAATGATGTATTACCACAAGGAGGACAATGATGTATGATGTATTACCACAAGGAGGACAATGATGTATTACCACAAGGAGGACAATGATGTATGATGTATTACCACAAGGAGGACAATGATGTATTACCACAAGGAGGACAATGATGTATGATGTATTACCACAAGGAGGACAATGATGTATTACCACAAGGAGGACAATGATGTATGATGTATTACCACAAGGAGGACAATGATGTATGATGTATTACCACAAGGAAGACAATGATATATGATGTATTACCACAAGGAGGACAATGATGTATGATGTATTACCACAAGGAAGACAATGATATATGATGTATTACCACAAGGAGGACAATGATGTATGATGTATTACCACAAGGAAGACAATGATATATGATGTATTACCACAAGGAGGACAATGATGTATGATGTATTACCACAAGGAGGACAATGATATATGATGTATTACCACAAGGAGGACAATGATGTATGATGTATTACCAGAGACACGATGACACGGACCAGGAATGCAGAAAGAACACACAACAATAATATAACTGATTCATGACAATAAAAGCTAACAGGGAAATGTTCAGCCTTATATTACATAGCAACAATAAGATTCAAACTCTCCAGCCCTTGAGATTGGTCAGCACGGGTCGTCATGCTGAGTGAGTGGCATGCGCGAGGGCTGAGCGCAGCAGCAGTAATACCTTGGTCTCAGTGCGGGGAGGATGCGTGACTCGCGAGTGACAATCGGTCAAGGAAAAGATAAGGGAAGGTGTTGTGTGTGTTACATCAGTGTATAAGACGAGTTTATAAGACGAGATATGATATATAAGACGAGAGTATAAGACATGTATATAGACTTACTTTGAGGGCAGCCAGTCCCCCGACGGAGGCCACGGCGGGGAGGACAGCGAGGGAGAGCGTGGCGTGGGCGGGCGGCGTCATCACCACCGCTACCACCACCGCCAAGCACAGCGTTATCCTGGCAGGCTGCATGTTGACGGGCAGCGCGCGGTAAGCTGTGGAGGGTAGTGTTGACAGGGTGAGGAAATGTATAGCATTGTGTGAATACTGTAAAGTGAGTAATAGACGCTATGGATGGGGTTATTGGAAGGGGGAGATGGGTGAGGGTTGTTCATGGGGAGTGGGGGTGGGGGTGAGGGGGGGACACAGGGAACTATTCATCATGCATAGCTGTCCACCTTCAGACAGACTTGGAGGGCCAGAACCTATATAGTATAATTATATATAGTCTATAGTACTTCCGGGCAGCCTGGCGGTGTACACGCAGGATGGTTCACGCCACCGCCAATGGGAGGGCGAGGCGGGGTGGTTCGACCCTGTGCTCCGAACCCCGCTTGCGATGCTTCAACTGTAGATTTGAAGCACACTTGGAACGCTTGTCGGTCTTCAACAAGGTGCTTCGTCACACTAGTACATAGGTAGCCGCGTCACGCCTCGGCAAGGTCACGTGACGTCCATATTGCTTGAGCTTAAACACCAAGCAGACACACTTGACTGCACTTGTATTGCAAACACGCACGCCATTGCCCGGCTGGCTCACTGGCAATACATATGACACGCATAAGCTAAGTGTCCTGTTTAGAGCTCGGGATTTTCCATCGTTCAAGCAGGCAGCTACTGTTCCCCTTGAGCAAGGTGGTGGTGTGTGGGTCCCCTGCATTACCCATGGATCGGTCCTACGAGCTCTTAAGTTCTTTTTGGGAGGGTAACTGCTGGCAATCATGAGTCCAGCGCGTCATCAAGTCAATATACTGTGGGTGATGTCTCACACACCCTGTGAAGGACCATCAAGACACCCACCACGGCTCACACTCGGGCCACTCAGGGGCCACACTCGAGCCCGTCAGGGGCCGCGCGGCGCCTCGGAGCGCGGCGCGGCGGCCAGCAGGCAGGGCGCGGGACTGCCTGTCCTCGCCCCGCCGCGGCACTGTGCTCGCTGTCTGGTTCGCCGCGTGCAGTGGCTGCCTTTGGGTTACAAGCTTGAGGCAAGGTGTCATGTTAGGTGTGCGGGTGACAAGGTACGCTTACTTAATTAAGCACACAGACATTCTAAATCATCATTCCAAACTGTGCAGGCAATGCTCGTGAAATTTATGTGACGCCAACCTGCGACCGTGCGCGATGCAGGGAGGAGCGCGTTGTGTGGGACAGAGACGGGTGCGTGGCGGCCTGTGCAGCCTTCACGTGGGTATGCACAGCCTGTGGCAGGAGTCCTTCCACTGGCTTTGTATAATGTATGTATGTATGGCAAGGAGTGACGTAGAACCACGCCGGGCAAATGTAACTGAGATAAGTGTTTGTTGTATGACGTGATGAACGTAGTGCATACATACATACATACATACACATGGGACTGTCAAAGAAGCGGCTAATAAGACAAAATGGAAAACTAAAATTATATCTCCTTTTGGCATGCAAGACATCTTTAATCACCCGTCGTGCTGTAAAGGAGTAACTTCATAGATGTTGGACGTTAAACCATGATTATGTACAGTCAAAGACAAAAGTCGCGTCATGAATTTTGGTGAAGACATCTGGTCAAGGGCTAACCTTTCGGTGCTGTCTGCCGTATGTCATACGAACGGTTGGTGGCACTGTCATAAGGGCTTCGATCTCACCACAACTCATACGTCATAATAGTTCGTATCCTCACGAGTAATTGTTTTAGGATTCATTACCAGGAGTGTCAAAAGTAGAAGTGCTGATTTTATTCTAAAGCAGTGGTTCTTAATTAACCTGGGTTCGGTGAGCCAGTCTCAGGGGTTCGGCTGAGGCCCTCCGAAACACATTGCAATTTTGTCATTATTGTAAACCAACTCAGCTGTTGAGGCTCGCTTTTTCTCCCCCCCCCCCTTAAAACAATCCTGGATTCCCCCCTGTACCCCCCTTCGTCTTTAAGGACCTATATACGCCACTGTTTCTGAGTCCTTCCTTCCTTCTTATTGTTATCCAATAGACTCTTGAATTTTGAGGCAATTTTTCTTTTCTTTTGTATAGATTAAAATTGAATTTATTTAAATTATTATCCAAATATACTATTGAAGATGAAGAGGTATAAAGATGAAATGCCTGGCGATCATTGCTGGGCCGAGTATACTTCGCATTCCACTTCGAATATGAAACCTCAACGCAGTAAATCTATTCAACCTTGGGAATACCCTTGGTTTGTTTTAGCCCTCGCCGGCAGATAGGAAGCCTTGAACCCTTACCTGAACAGTAGCAGAGGGATTCAGGCTTGCCAACCACGAGCACAGTGCATTTTTTAAGCAAATATTACTGGGCGACATTCTTTGGATAGCCAGAAAGGGAAAGGCCTACCTGTTAAATATAGTTTTTTGGATACATCAACTTCACCCTTTTGTGTGTTGTGTATAAATAAAGATCCTATGCAGTAACAGAGTGCACTTCTGGATCTAACACACACAGATAAGATGAACCATTATACCCAGGAAGGACTTTATGAACAAATATCTTGTCGCCCAGTAGCTGAAAATTGTTCTTACTGGGCGACAGTTTTCCATCACTGGGAGACATTTTAGTCGCCCAGTTGGGATGTTGAAAAATGCCCTGCACGAGCATGTAACTGCGTGAGGGTTTTCATAATGTTTCAAGAGTTACATTTCATATTCGGACAAAACCTCGGCTCGTCTTTGACTGTACATAAATATAACACAAACAATATATAATAGGTCCAGATTTCACTTGACTTCCAAGCCAGGCAAAGTTTTCATGGTAACAATCAATAAACATCTTCAAGGCATAGGCACACACGCCTCAACATAATAACGCCCTCCTATGGCCTCAGTCTGGCCGCATCAACACTATTGCCACACTACTACTACTATAATACTACCACACTACTACTACTACCACCACACTACTACTACTACCACACTACTACTACTACCACACTACTACTACTATAATACTATCACACTACTACTACTATAATACTACCACACTACCACTACTACCACACTACTACTACTACCACACTACTACTACTACCACACTACTACTACTACCACACTACTACTACTACCACACTACCACTACTACCACACTACTACTACTACCACACTACTACTACTACCACACTACTACTACTACCACACTACTACTACTATAATACTACCACACTACTACTACTATAATACTACCACACTACCACTACTACCACACTACTACTACTACCACACTACTACTACTACCTAACAACATACTACTACTACCACACTACTACTACTACCACACTACCACTACTACCACACTACTACTACTACCACACTACTACTACTACCACAACTACTACTACTACCACACTACTACTACTACCACACTACACTACTACTACCACACTACTACTACTACCCACACTACTACTACTATAATACTACCACACTACTACTACTATAATACTACCACACTACTACTACTACCACACTACTACTACTTTACCACACTACTACTACTATAATACTACCATACTACTACTACTATAATACTACCACACTACTACTACTACCACACTACTACTACTATAATACTACCACACTACTACTACTATAATACTACCACACTACTACTACTACCACACTACTACTACTACCACACTACTACTACTATAATACTACCACACTACTACTACTATAATACTACCACACTACTACTACTACCACACTACTACTACTACCACACTACCACTACTACCACACTACTACTACTACCACACTACTATAATACTACCACACTACTACTACTATAATACTACCACACTAATACTACTACCACACTACTACTACTACCACACTACTACTACTATAATACTACCACACTACCACTACTACCACACTACTACTACTACTACCACACTACCACTACTACCACACTACCACTACTACCACACTACCACTACTACCACACTACCACTACTACCACACTACTACTATAATAATACGGAAACATTCTAGTCCTTTCCCGCCCTTATTAGTGGGCCGTTTTCCTCCAGACCTTCACAGATCCCTTCAGATACCTCTAACACGTAATTATAAAGTGGGGGAGATAAAAAAACTAAAAAAAAACTAACCTAACCTCAATAAAACCTTAACCTAGCCTGGTAAACTTCTAGTTCTTTCTCGCCCTTAGATCTCTCTATAGGAGGTTATTGGTAAGGTTAGGCTAGGTTAGGATATAGTGAGGTTATGTTAGTATATTTTTTCTTTTTTGCTCTCTCCCCCACTTTATAATTACGTGTTAAGAGGTATCTGAAGGGGTCTGTGAAGGTCTGGAGGAAAACAGCCCACTAATAAGGGCGGGAAAGGACTCTAGAATTTTACCACCTAGTGCGGAAATGGAACAAATCTCCCCTGCTGAACACCGCTAGCGTGGCCACCAACACTATTACCACCAACACAACGGTAAAACTACACTATGATATAATACTCTATTTACCAATACTTCTCTGACCTAACAGCCAGACTTCCCCGCTAGTTCACTAACACAGCCTGGGCAGTGATGACGTAACCTAACTTCGCTGGAGGGGTTTCGCCACGCCTTACCCCCCTTGTGTTATTTGCGCATTTCCGACAGCTGTTGTAGGGGTTAGAAATACTGCACATGGTCAGATCTACAAGTTGAAGACGGTTTTAACTACGTGCCTTGTAATGCATTAAACTGCAGTAGAACCCACAAAACACCACCACCAAACACACACACAGGCATACACGCATACACACACACACGCATACACACAGTCACACACACACACAACACACACAGTCACACACACAGACACACACACACACACACACACCACACACACACACACGCATACACACACAGTCACACACACACACACACACACGCATACACACACAGTCACACACAGTCACACACACACACACACACACGCATTCACACACGCACACACACACACGCATATACACACAGTCACACACACACACGCATACACACACACACACCACACACACACACACACACACACACACACAACACACACACACACACACCGTCACCATGCATGTAATAAGGCAGAACACACACACACACACACAC
>JACEEZ010024373.1:5000-15000 GCA_016584305.1 Chionoecetes opilio | reverse complement strand
TGTGTGTTCCATGGTTGTGTGTGTGTTCCATGGCTTGTGTGTGTTCCATGGGTTGTGTGTGTTCCATGGTTGTGTGTGTTCCATGGGTTGTGTGTGTTCCATGGGTTGTGTGTGTTCCATGGCTTGTGTGTGTTCCATGGGTTGTGTGTGTTCCATGGCTTGTGTGTGTTCCATGGCTTGTGTGTGTTCCATGGCTTGTGTGTGTTCCATGGGTTGTGTGTGTTCCATGGCTTGTGTGTGTTCCATGGGTTGTGTGTGTTCCATGGCTTGTGTGTGTTCCATGGGTTGTGTGTGTTCCATGGCTTGTGTGTGTTCCATGGGTTGTGTGTGTTCCATGGCTTGTGTGTGTTCCATGGGCTTGTGTGTGTTCCATGGGTTGTGTGTGTTCCATGGTGTGTGTGTTCCATGGGTTGTGTGTGTTCCATGGCTTGTGTGTGTCCATGGCTTGTGTGTGTTCCATGGGTTGTGTGTGTTCCATGGTTGTGTGTGTTCCATGGGTTGTGTGTGTTCCATGGCTTGTGTGTGTTCCATGGGTTGTGTGTGTTCCATGGCTTGTGTGTGTCCATGGTTGTGTGTGTTTCCATGGGTTGTGTGTGTTCCATGGCTTGTGTGTGTTCCATGGGTTGTGTGTGTTCCATGGGTTGTGTGTGTTCCATGGCTTGTGTGTGTGTTCCATGGGTTGTGTGTGTTCCATGGTTGTGTGTGTTCCATGGCTTGTGTGTGTTCCATGGGTTGTGTGTGTTCCATGGTTGTGTGTGTTCCATGGCTTGTGTGTGTTCCATGGGTTGTGTGTGTTCCATGGCTTGTGTGTGTTCCATGGGTTGTGTGTGTTCCATGGCTTGTGTGTGTTCCATGGGTTGTGTGTGTTCCATGGGTTGTGTGTGTTCCATGGCTTGTGTGTGTTCCATGGGTTGTGTGTGTTCCATGGGTTGTGTGTGTTCCATGGCTTGTGTGTGTTCCATGGTTGTGTGTTCCATGGTTGTGTGTGTTCCATGGGTTGTGTGTGTTCCATGGTTGTGTGTGTTTCCATGGCTGTGTGTCATGGTTGTGTGTTTCCATGGGTTGTGTGTGTTCCATGGCTTGTGTGTGTTCCATGGCTTGTGTGTGTTCCATGGCTTGTGTGTGTTCCATGGTTGTGTGTGTTCCATGGTGTTGTGTGTGTTCCATGGCTTGTGTGTGTTCCATGGTTGTGTGTGTTCCATGGCTTGTGTGTGTTCCATGGTTGTGTGTGTTCCATGCTGTGTGTGTCCATGCTTGTGTGTGTTCCATGGGTTGTGTGTGTTCATGGTTTGTGTGTTCCATGGCTTGTGTGTGTTCCATGGCTTGTGTGTGTTCCATGGGTTTGTGTGTGTTCCATGGTTGTGTGTGTTCCATGGGTTGTGTGTGTTCCATGGCTTGTGTGTGTTCCATGGCTTGTGTGTGTGTTCCATGGGCTTGTGTGTGTTCCATGGTTGTGTGTTCCATGGCTGTGTGTGTTCCATGGCTTGTGTGTGTTTCCATGGGTTGTGTGTGTTCCATGGGTTGTGTGTGTTCCATGGCTTGTGTGTGTGTTCCATGGCGTTGTGTGTGTTCCATGGCTTGTGTGTGTGTTCCATGGCTTGTGTGTGTTCCATGGCTTGTGTGTGTTCCATGGCTTGTGTGTGTTCCATGGTTGTGTGTCTGCTTGTGTGTTCCATGGTTGTGTGTGTTCCATGGTTGTGTGTGTTCCATGGCTTGTGTGTGTTCCATGGCTTGTGTGTGTTCCATGGGTTGTGTGTGTCCATGGCTTGTGTGTGTTCCATGGTTGTGTGTGTTCCATGGTTGTGTGTGTTCCATGGCTTGTGTGTGTTCCATGGGTTTGTGTGTGTTCCATGGCTTGTGTGTGTTCCATGGCTTGTGTGTGTTTCCATGGGTTGTGTGTGTTCCATGGGTTGTGTGTGTTCCATGGCTTGTGTGTGTTCCATGGTTGTGTGTGTTCCATGGGTTGTGTGTGTTCCATGGTTGTGTGTGTTCCATGGGTTGTGTGTGTTCCATGGTTGTGTGTGTTCCATGGCTTGTGTGTGTTCCATGGCTTGTGTGTGTTCCATGGGTTGTGTGTGTTCCATGGGTTGTGTGTGTTCCATGGTTGTGTGTGTTCCATGGTTGTGTGTGTGTTCCATGTGGTGTGTTCCATGTGGTGTGTTCCATGGCTTGTGGTCCATGCTGGTGTCCATGGTTGTTTCTGTGTGTTCCATGGTTTGTGTGTGTTCCATGGGTTGTGTGTGTTCCATGGCTTGTGTGTGTTCCATGGGTTGTGTGTGTTCCATGGCTTGTGTGTGTGTCCATGGGTTGGTGTGTGGTTCCATGGCTTGTGTGTGTTCCATGGGTTGTGTGTGTTCCATGGGTTGTGTGTGTTCCATGGTGGTGTTCATGGTGTGTGTGTTCCATGGGTCTTGTGTGTGTTCCATGGCTTGTGTGTGTGTTCATGGGTTGTGTGTGTTCCATGGGTTGTGTGTGTTCCATGGTTGTGTGTGTTCCATGGCTTGTGTGTGTTCCATGGTTGTGTGTGTTCCATGGCTTGTGTGTGTGTTCCATGGGTTGTGTGTGTTCCATGGCTTGTGTGTGTTCCATGGCTTGTGTGTGTTCCATGGCTTGTGTGTGTTCCATGGTTGTGTGTGTTCCATGGGTTGTGTGTGTTCCATGGTTGTGTGTGTTCCATGGCTTGTGTGTGTTCCATGGCTTGTGTGGTTCCATGGCTTGTGTGTGTTCCATGGCTTGTGTGTGTTCCATGGCTTGTGTGTGTTCCATGGTTGTGTGTGTTCCATGGCTTGTGTGTGTTCCATGGGTTGTGTGTGTTCCATGGCTTGTGTGTGTTCCATGGATTGTGTGTGTGTTCTATGGGTTGTGTGTGTTCCATGGTTGTGTGTGTCATGGTGTGTGTTCCATGGGTTGTGTGTGTTCCATGGCTTGTGGTTCCATGGTTGTTGTTCCATGGGTTGTGTGTGTTCCATGGCTGTGTGTGTGTTCCATGGGTTGTGTGTGTTCCATGGCTTGTGTGTGTTCCATGGGTTGTGTGTGTTCCATGGGTTGTGTGTGTTCCATGGGTTGTGTGTGTTCCATGGCTTGTGTGTGTGTTCCATGGGTTGTGTGTGTTCCATGGCTTGTGTGTGTTCCATGGTTGTGTGTGTGGTTTCCATGGTTGTGGTGTGTGTGTTCCATGGTTTGTGTGTGTTCCATGGCTTGTGTGTGTTCCTGGGTTGTGTGTGTTCCATGGGTTTGTGTGTGTTCCATGGGTTGTGTGTGTTCCATGGGTTGTGTGTGTTCCATGGGTTGTGTGTGTTCCATGGTTGTGTGTGTCATGGTTGTGTGTGTTCCATGGGTTGTGTGTGTTCCATGGCTTGTGTGTGTTCATGGGTTGTGTGTGTTCCATGGGTTGTGTGTGTGTGTTCCATGGCTTGTGTGTGTTCCATGGTTGTGGTTGTTTGGCTTGTGTGTCCTGGTGTGTGTGTTCCATGGGTTGTGTGTGTTCCATGGGTTGTGTGTGTTCCATGGTTGTGTGTGTTCCATGGTTTGTGTGTGTTCCATGGGTTGTGTGTGTTCCATGGGTTTGTGTGTGTTCCATGGGTTGTGTGTGTTCCATGGGTTGTGTGTGTTCCATGGGTTGTGTGTGTTCCATGGTTGTGTGTGTTCCATGGTGTTGTGTTCCATGGTGTGTGTTCCATGGTTGTGTGTGTTCCATGGTTGTGTGTGTTCCATGGGTTGTGTGTGTTCCATGGGTTGTGTGCGTTCCATGGGTTGTGTGTGTTCCATGGGTTTGTGTGTGTTCCATGGGTTGTGTTGTGTTCCATGGGTTGTGTGTGTTCCATGGCTTGTGTGTGTTCCATGGGTTGTGTGTGTTCCATGGGTTGGTGTGTGTGTTCCATGGGTTTGTGTGTTCCATGGTTGTGTGTGTTCCATGGGTTTGTGTGTGTTCCATGGGTTGTGTGTGTTCCATGGGTTTGTGTGTGTGTTCCATGGGTTGTGTGTTCCATGGGTTGTGTGTGTTCCATGGGTTGTGTGTGTTCCATGGGTTGTGTGTCGTTCCATGGGTTGTGTGTGGTTCCATGGGTTGTGTGTGTTCCATGGGTCTGTGTGTGATGTGTGTCCATGGGTTGTGTGTGTTCCATGGGTTGTGTGTGTTCCATGGGTTGTGTGTGTTCCATGGGTTGTGTGTGTGTGTTCCATGGGTTGTGTGTGTGCGTTCCATGGGTTGTGTGTGTTCCATGGGTTGTGTGTGTGTGTTCCATGGGTTGTGTGTGTGCGTTCCATGGGTTGTATGTGTGTGTTCCATGGCTTGTGTGCAGGGGCGTATTTCGGATCTAGAAATATTGGGGGCTGAGCCCAGCCTAGAGATCTTTAGATTTTTACCAGATAATTTTTAATTTATTTATGAGTATTATGAATATAAGATGTGAGACACTGTGCTCCGCCAAAAAGTTCCGATCATTTGCTTAGGATAACTTTAGCAACATGAAATGAAAATAAGATCAAGACAATCTGAGTTGGGGTTCAACTTCGTTATTAATTTTATTTTCATCAGTAGGAGTAAAACCCTAAGAAAAAGAGAACTTTGGCGTGATGAAGCAGTCCTATAGATTGTATATTGCCAATGCTCTAAGCCTAAGGCACTGACATCTAACCATCAATGGCTTTATAACTTTTGCTTATATTGTGTGACAAATTAAGGGCTCATTTTGAACTGTGACAAAACTGTGTTAACTCTGTGTCTTGTCCATCTGATATTCTCTTCTTCACCTCTCCAGAAGATCTTTTGGTGGCTTTTTGTAAAGCCCCCGCAGCCGGGGCTTTAATCCTTGAATACCCCAAATAGAAGGGTTAAAAATGACATTTATTCATGCGAAAAGCGGCAAGGCTGGCAATGGTCTCAAATTGTTCCTAAGAGTCCCCTGTACACTAAATGCACAACGACAGCAATTTTGGGTGGGGTTGCCAGCCCCAGCTGGTGTGTGAAGCCCATACAATTATAGGTTACGTGTGTCAGGCCTCGGCGTTGGGACAGTCTCGATGGGTTGTCAGGGATGCTAAACGTCATACTAATGTTTCACGATCAAATATTCCCGCCTGGTGTGGTCTGCGTGTCACAGCGATGCGTATAATGACGTACTGAAAGCTTAATGACGAAGGCCAGGGTGGTGGTGGTGGTGGGCGATGCCTGAGGGCTAAACACAGGCTCCAGTCTCTCTTTTTCCTCCCCTAAGCGACCTCCTCCATTCCCTCCTGGCTCATTTTCCTCTCCTCCTCTGTGACTTCTGTGGCCTCATCGCCGACCTCCTGACCCTCACAGACGCAGAACTTATATTTTTCATGTATTTTTCCCTCATCTTTGTAATGTAATGTATTTTTAATGATACCTTAAGATACACGAGCATATATGTGGGGTAGGGAAAGCTACTGAGAAAATAGAAAACTGAAAATTGTCGAAATATAAATCATTTCACGAGACTTGGAAAAAAGGTCAAAGAAAATAATAGTGATTAGAGTGTGGTGATTGTGGTGAAGGTGTAGAGAAGGTGTGGTGAATAGGGTGTGGTGCGTAGGGTGTGGTAGTGCGTGGGACAAGGGACAGGGATGAGAAGAAGGTGGTAGGCTACTTGAGACGGCTACAGGGAGTTTTGTACACAAGCTGTTTCGTACCCAGGTTTTCTTAGTTGTTTCGTACACTGATTTTGAGTTTTGTTGTACATATCTGGTGTCGTTTCGTAACTCTAGTAATCAGTTCAACTCTGAGCTGTGTGTACGAAACGACTATGGTTTCATATAGACTACGAAACCACTTTTTGGTGTACGAATCTACTGGTGTACGAAACAAATTGTGTACGAACCAACTGCACCCCCTTGAGACGTAGTGATGTTTTTGGGTTGTGGTGATGGTGGTGGTGATAGTGGTGGTGGTGGTGGGGGGTCAAACAGTGTATCAAGGTGTATGGTTTAGTGATAAGAGAAGACGTTGGGGAAGTAAGGCGTGTGAGAGAGAGAGGATAGGATATTCATTGAGTGAGGGATATTTAGTTATATAAATAGTGTAGTAGTTTTGATTTGCCTAGATATTTGTTTTATTATTTTATGCTTTCATTCATATATCTATTTAGTATCAATCCTAGAGAGAGAGAGAGAGAGAGAGAGAGAGAGAGAGGAGAGAGGAGAGAGAGAGAGAGAGAGAGAGAGAGAGAGAGAAGAGAGAGAGAGAGAGAGAGAGAGAGAGAGAGAGGAGAGGAGAGAGAGAGAGAGAGGAGAGAGAGAGAGAGGAGAGAGAGAGAGAAGAGAGAGAGAGAGAGAGAGAGAGAAGAGAGAGAGAGAGAGAGAGAGAGAGAGAGAGAGAGAGAGAGAGAGAGAGAGAGAGAGAGAGAGAGAGAGAGAGAGAGAGAGAGAGAGAGAGAGAGAGAGAGAGAGAGAGAGAGAGAGAGAGAGAGAGAGAGAGAGAGAGAGAGAGAAGAGAGAGAGAGAGAGAGAGAGAGAGAGAGAGAGAGAGAGAGAGAGAAGAGAGAGAGAGAGAGAGAGAGAGAGAGAGAGAGAGAGAGAGAGAGAGACTGTACCCTAACGTAGTAAGGATATCCCCGCATTCCTTTAGCGTCCCCATCTGCTTCCCTTTTCGTGGAAGTGAGTACCCGCGGGCCAGCCTCCACCCACAGCCCCGGGCATAACACACTTTCTCTTATTACCGATCATAGGCTGGGAGGGAGCGAGGGCAGGAGGGAGAGCAAGGTGTATTGGGAAAGGAAAGAGAGGGGTGTTATGACGAGAGAAAGACAGACAGATAGACAGATATAACAATTCATGCATATTTCCTTCCCGTTCCTTGCATACTTGTTGCTAGCTACAGAGCTGGGCACTAAATACATTGAACGTATTCAAATACTAAATACTAAATACATTTTACGAATGTATTTAAATACTAAATACTGAATACATCAATTGTATTTTAACATTTGTAAATACATTTTAAATACACACAAATTTTAACATGTCCGAAAAAAATGGATTTCCTTAGGATTTCCTTAGGATTTCCTTAGATTTTGGGTTTCCTTAGAAATTTCCTTTTCCTGTCAAAATTTCCTTGAAATCAGGACATTTCCTTGCAAGTGGAAACACTGGTTCACTGTAACATCAGGGTTGCCAGATAGTTGGGCGGGTTTATGGCCAAATTAACTGTGAAAAAAGTATTTACATTTTTATATTATAAGAATTTAAATACAATGTATTTAAATACTCAAAAAAAGTATTTAAATTCTGTATTTAAATACTCAAAAAAAGTATTTAAATTCTGTATTTAAATACATGACAACCAATGTATTTATAAATACATTTCTAAATACACAAATGCATTTAAATACAAATGTATTTAAATACTGCCCAGCTCTGGTTATCTAAGACCAAAACCAAATATTCCTAGCGTGGTATTCGCGCGCAAAGTATCTTAAATGACATATGTATAATATAGAACCCTGTGTAATATGTATGGTTAATGTTTTTAGCACAGTGCGAACTGTATACTAAGCTACAGCTCTCCATGAACGGGCCTTGCCTCTCCAATACGTTGAGAACAGTAGATAAGCGAATCAGCACCTTTCATTCATACCATCACTAAGGAATTGCAAACCTAACATATAAAAGTTTCTTCGTGCATACACTTCATGACTAAGTGTTCAGTCCCTCAACACACATAGACACATACACGATCAAAACTTCTAATCATGCATACACACACACACTTCATCAATACTTATATAGTCCTACATATACGTACCTTAATACAGTGTTTCTAACCTTTTTACCACCACGCCCCCTTAGCATAGTTGGTCCTTGCCTCCTTGTCCCTAGCTGCCTTTCCCTTCCTCAACCAAGATATTAAAAAAAAAAAAATCCTGAAAAAGAAAGAAAAACAGAAAAAAGGGTGTTTTTTACACTTTTATTATTGTGCACATAATCATTCATAAACACCTTGCGTATACCCAGCAGATTTAGTTAGATCACGGCGGCCTGGTAGCGAGGCCACCGAGATGACAAGGCCTGATGCATCGTCCGTGACGTCATCTAGATCCCACCCGCTCCGCTCCCTGTACAAGTTTACCTACCTAATATAATGTTTATCAGTATAAAAGATATACTGTTATCTTCGGAAATGTTTGTTCTATAATATTATCAAATACGAAAACGTAAAACACACAAAAGAAATGCCATTATGAGACTTTCAAGAAATATGCGTGAACTTAAACTCTTCGCCATTTTATATTTTACTCGAAAACTTTTTACATGGAGAATATCAATAGAAGCGAAATTTAATTAACTTTCCATTGATATATTTTGTTTAGTCATAAAGGAATTAGCAGCATGCATAAATTAGCGTTAACTAAATATTAAAAATCATGAAATCGGGTAGTTTCCTACCTAATATATGTTTATCAGTATAAAATATATACTGTTATCTTTGGAAATGTTTGTTCCATAATATTATCCAATAAAAAACCGTAAAACACACTAAAGAAATGCCATTATGAGACTTTCAAGAAATATGCATGAACTTAAACTCTTCGCTATTTAATATTTTGCGGAAAAACTTTTTACATGGAGAATATCAATAGAAGCGGAATTTAATTAGCTTTCCATTGATATATTTCCTTTTCTGATAAATGAATTAGCAGCATGCATAAATTAGCGTTAACTAAATAAATAACATCATGAAATCGGGTAATTTTTCCCGATTGATGAGGTTATTTATTTAGTTAACGTTAACTTATGTATGGTTCTAATTAATTTATCAGAAGAAAAAAATATAGCAATGGAAAGCTAATGCAATTCCGCTTCTATTGATATTCTCCATGTAAAAAGTTTTTTCACAAAATATTAAATGGCGAAGAGATTAAGTTCATGCATATTTCTTGAAAGTCTCATAATGGCATTTCTTTAGTGTGTTTTACGGTTTTTTATTAGATAATATTATAGAACAAACATTTCCGAAGATAACAGTATATATTTTATACTGATAGATATATATTAGGTAGGAAATTACCCGATTTCATGATTTTTAATATTTAGTTAACGCTAATTTATGCATGCTGCTAATTCATTTATGACTAAACGAAATATATCAATGGAAAGCTAATTAAATTCCGCTTCTATTGATATTCTCCATGTAAAAAGTTTTCGAGCAAAATATTAAAATGCGAAGAGTTTAAGTTCATGCATATTTCTTGAAAGTCTCATAATGGCATTTTTTTTGCGTGTTTTACGATTTTTTATTTGATAATATTATAGAACAAACATTTCCGAAGATAATAGTATATCTTTTATACTGATAAACATTATATTAGGTAGGTAAACTTGTACGGGGAGCGGAGCGGGTGGGATCCTTATGGTATGACGTCACGGGCGATGTATCAGGCCTTGTCATCTCGGTGGCCTCGCTGGTAGGCCGCCACACACCAGAAGCTACGCGCGCTACGCTACGTATGTGTGCTCCGTGTCTTTGAATTGCTGCAGTGGTTATTCTGCTAGGTACCGCACTCCAGGAGCTATGCTACGCAGGCCACACGCTATGTGACGAGGGAAATGGACTATGTGAAATAGCTTCAGATTGCCTAGGGAGCGTTTTTTTCCGGCGTGGCTTTGGTTGCGCAAGCTCATATTATACCGTTTCTTCTCCGTCTGATGATTGATGTGGCGGGGAGGAGAGTCGCGCCATCTGTCAAAGCTATCACACGCTCTCTCTCCCTTGATTTTGCACCTGTGGAGCACACAGCTGAAGATGGGGGAACTTATTGAGGAAATGAAGAAGTACTCCAGCTCATATATTAGTATACATATGTGTTTCTTATGTCCTTTTCAAGCAGCTGCAAAACATACTTGAACTGTGAAGGTGATAATCGAAAATATTGTTTGAATTTCTCTTCATCACAGCAAAGTTCCTGTACCAGATGATGGTACTCGCCAAAATGTTCTCTTCTCAGGCTTGTTTCGTGTAGCCACTTCCTTCTCTTCTTGGACA
>JACEEZ010024372.1:45000-74942 GCA_016584305.1 Chionoecetes opilio | reverse complement strand
TCTCTTCCTGACGAGTCGCAGTATCCCCGCTTGGAGAACGCCTTCCTGATTTCCCAAACCCTTTGTTCCTTCCAGGTCCTATAGTACTTTTTGTTGTGTAAGCGAGCTATCACGTTAGGCAAGTATCTTTTACGTGGAAAGGTTAAATCTTCAAGGTCTGACAGGTATAGCACATTTTAACATGGTTAGGTACATTTCTTAGGCCACGTGGGCGCGCCAGGTGCGTGACCGAGCGAGTTAAGGCATATAGGCATTAGAAGGGTAGAACGTATGCAGGGGGTAAGAACATTGTGGAAGGCTTGGTGGGGACATGGGGGTGGCACTTGGGCCCCCCCCCTCCCCGGTCTCCGTGGTCCCCAAGACTCAGCATTTGTCGCGGGGTTTTACAAGGAGACCTCTGTTCCCTCGTTTCCCTCTGCTCACGGCCACCACGACCAGTAGATTTTATGGAGGTGTCACGTAGCTATTAAGCATATCGTATATATGGTAACATGGTAGATATTTATAGAGAGTAGTAATATTATATTCTTGTTTAATAATAGAAAATTACTTCAATCAATCATTGGGGGCATACGCCGGGGGCGCGTCCCCTCGCCCCCCTACGACGCCACTCCGGGGTCACCACGCGCGAGTTCCCATGCAGGTTCCTTTCCCATACCAAGCAGCTCTCGACAAGAAACATCAACTTGCCCCAGCCACGAGCCTTTGTGGGCGCCCCTTGGCCTCCTCCACGCCGGATTGTCTCTACAGATACAACCCGAGGGAAGATCGGTTCAGGGTACCGTGCCACATGCCCATATAGCCGAAGTGGCGCTGACGGACTATGCAGGTAATAGGCCTCGACTCAGTCTCACGGTGCAATC
The DNA here is from genome assembly GCA_016584305.1 of Chionoecetes opilio. Classification (NCBI taxonomy): domain Eukaryota; kingdom Metazoa; phylum Arthropoda; class Malacostraca; order Decapoda; family Majidae; genus Chionoecetes; species Chionoecetes opilio. Next base: position 74,079 of record JACEEZ010024372.1, on the reverse strand, counting down.
GCTTTTTGACACGTAATCATCCCAGCGATACCCATGATTCTGCGAAGACACTTATTACCAAAGGCATTGATTCGTCTTTTCAAGTCACTATTTAGTGTCCATGTCTCACAACCATAGAGTAAGACAGGGATCACAAGCGATTTGAAGATCCGGATCTTTGTCCTCCTGCACAGGTACCGACAACGCCAAATATTTCCGCTGAGCGAGTCCATAACACCGGGGGCCCTATGCCAACCGCCGTAAGACTTCTTGACGTGACCTGCCGTCATTATGGACTGCGCTACCAAGGTATGTAAAACTTTCCAAGATCTCAATGTCCTCGCCACACGCATGAACAGACTGTACTGCTTCATCTAGAAAGTTCCAAACACCTGGACCTTGGTCTTGAGCCAGGAGACCACAAGTCCAAGGCTTTGCCTCCTCGTGCAGCGCCTCGAGACCCATCACCAGGACCTCCAGCGACTCAGCAAGATTACTGCATCATGGGCAAAAAACAAGATCAGTGATCTTGGTGTTGCCAACGGATGCTCCACAATCACTTTGATCTACAACCTTGCCCATACCCAGTCCATACAAGCGTTGAAAAGTGATGGGGCAAGGACGCACCCTTGCCTCACTCCTGTATTCACAGGAAAGAACCCGGATACACCTGCCCCACACTTCACAGCACTCTCAGTCCCAGAATACAGACCAGTTATAAAACCAATAGTCCTTGCAGGAATCCCTGGAAGTGGCAGAAGATCCCAGAGTGACTCACGATGCACTGAGTCAAACGCCTTCTTGAGATCAACATAGGCTGCAAGCATCCCCTGTCGAAACTCACGTCGGGTTCCACCAGGACACGAAGCGCTAGGATACGGTCCGTTGTTAAACTTACCAGGCGTGAACCCAGACTGCTGAGGTCTCTGATGCTTCACCAGATGGCTGCGAATCCGTGTCAGCAATAGATGGGCAAGCACCTTGCCGGTTTAACGTGAGCAGTGTAATACCGCGGTAATTGTTGCAGTCCTGACGGTCCCCTTTCCCTTTCCAGATAGGAACGACCAGCCCCCTTTTCCGGGTCAGGAGGAATGGTACCTGATTGCCACACGGCAGTCGGGACAGCATGAACCCGTGGATCATGGCCTCACCCCCAGCTTTGAGGAGCTCCACACTGATATACAAACCCCAGCTGCCTTTCCACCCCTCAACTTTGCTACAGCCTCTCTGACTTCGTAAAGAGGGGGTGCGCTTTCATCAATGGGAGGATCGGCATCCACTGCCTGTAACCAGTGGTTTTTGAAGCTGCTCAGTTGGAGGGTCCACCGTGAACAACTGCCCAAAGTACTCAGCCCAAGAGCCATCTGCCCATCCATGTCCGAACGAGGCGCCCATCTGCTGTTCGAATAGACTCGCCCGAGAAGGAGACTTGGAACGGAGCTCTTCAGGGCTCGGTAGGCGGGTCGGAGGTCATTAGCGTTCAAATGACCCTCGACATCCTCAGCGAGGACTCCTGACATACGTCTCCTTGTCTCGTCCCAGGAGGGTCTTAGTCCGGCGTGACAGAGCCCTGTGCGGTCCGGTTCCCAGCCCGCCTGGCAGCACGACTCTCCTCGATTTTCTCCAGCGTCTCCGTCGAGACAAAACCCACGCCTTGACCTCGGGCGCTCCCCAATACACTCCTTGGCAGCCTGTAGAGTTTCACGTTTGAAGGTATCCCACAGTTCTACAGGGTCCCCGAGAGCACCGAGCACATCAAACCGATTTTAGACTGCCACCGCATACTCATGAGCACATGTCAAGTCCTTCAGTTTCTCAAGATGAAAACACAGTATGGTTACCTCTTTAGATTCTTCTGGACTTGACTGAAGCTTAAGTGTAGCAACAACAAGTCTGTGATCGTTCCCAAAAAACCAGCATCCGGTAAACCCTGCAGTTCGGAGGATCCTCCAACGAGTGCTAACGAGGATGTGGTCGATCTCCCTTTTCTACCCCTCCGGCATTACTATACCATGTCCAGCGGTGCAGCTCTGGTCTCTGATACCAAGAACCGCAAATTTTCATCCTTCTGGACCTTTCAAAGTTCAGAAGCAGAGAACTGTTTGGGGTTTCTGGTACCGGAGCCATGGGGGGCCAACACATAACCGTAGCCATCCTCACAGTGCCAGTAGTAGCATTGAAGTCGCCCAAGACAATTTAGTGTGTCCCGAGGAGGACACTGGTCTAATACAGAGTCGAGTTTGGCGTAGAACATCTCCTTCTCTTAGAAGAAGAAGAAACATTACTTGCTCCATGCTATTTAATTAGTGAAGGGAGCAGATGTAAATGGCTCAGAAGAAACGAGTAATTGTCAAAACCCGGGTGAGGGAGGCAGCGGCGGAGTGTGTCGGACTCGACGATGGACGGGGGAAGGCCTAGATATAGGTAGCGAGCGGAGAGTGTAGCAGGGAATCCTGTATTTACGTATGCGCCAAGTGTATAGTTTAAATTTTAAAAAATTTTACGAACTACCAAAAACCCAAAGTGTCTCTCTAACATCCTCACGAAACCACTAATATTCCCCAGGAAACAGATTGATTGGAAGTGTGTTATGGACAATGACTCATCATCTATCCGTGAAGGGAGTCTACCTGTGGCATATTATTGGGTAAAGGAAAAACCAGAACACTTCTCTCTCTCTCCTCTCCTCCTACTCTCTCTCTCTCTCTCTCTCTCCCCCTCTCTCTCTCTCCTCTCTCTCTCCCTCTCTCCTCTTCTCTCTCTCTCTCTCTCTCTCTCCTCTCTCTCTCTCTCTCTTTTCTTTTCATCTACATTTTCCCCCTCCCCTCTTCATCACGAGAGAGAGGAGGAGAAAGGAGAGAGAAGAGAAAGGAGAGAGAGAAGGGCCCGGAAAGGAGGAGAGAAAAGGAGAGGGGAGAGGGGAGAGAGAGAGAGAGGGGAGAGAGAGAGAGAGAGAGGGAAGAGAGAGAGAGAGAGAGAGAGAGAGAGAGAGAGAGAGAGAGAGGGGAGAAAAAGAAAAGGAGAGAGAGAGAGAGAGAGGAAAAAGAAAGAGAAAAAAGGGAAAGAGGCGAGAGATACTGATACTGATACTGATACATTTATTGGCCCATTCATACATTGGTAATATTTATGAGTACATATAATTTTTTTGTAAAGGCTCGGTCTGTTGAGCCGAAGCTCTTATACAGACCTGTAAAATTAATCATTAGTGCCGACAAAGTCATTTATTAGGCCTAATATATTATAAGGCTATTCTACCAACCGTAATTCCCACAAATGACTATATACTGTATATACTAAGCAAATGTATAATACATAATAAGTATACACATATATGACAGACAATACAACGAAAATTAAATATTGCACACACGATACTATTCGTATACTATACTGTATAACAAGATGCATATATATACACAAATTTTAATACACACATATATATAAAAACACATACACACACATACTACACTCAAATACATACTCGAAACGGAGAGAGAGAGGGACTCCCGGCGTGGGGAACAAATGCAGCCGAAATACATAGCTGCCCAAACCAACCCGTCGGCCAGGGAGCTGACTCTCATGGGACCACACTGTTTCCCCCGAGTGCCGCGATACTAACAAAGGTCACAAGAAGAAGAAATCAACATTTTCGTTTTTCACTGACTCTTAATTTATGTGTTTTTTTCACTAATATCACAGTTATTCCTGGCTCTGTGGTATTGTTATAGGCGTGTTTAGAACGTGGGTTTGGGGTGGCCGTGGGGAGGGGAGCCGCGGTAAATAGTAGTTTGTTGGGAAGTGAATTTTTTTTCGGGGTGTTCAATGTGGATATGTTTATATACAACGTTAGCCACTTTTTTTTCCAGGATGGGTGTAAGTTTGGTTATTAATTACTTTTCATCTATTCATCTTTTTTTATTTTAATTTTATCATATTATCCTTTTCATTTTTAGCAACTTTGAGGCTATTTATGAAAAAGCAGTACCGATGTTGCTAGTACTACTACTACTGCTATACTACTACTACTACTACTACCGTCAATAACACTATAGTAGCCACTGCACTAAAGTCGCCAGGCGCCATAATATTTCGAATTTTAGCAAACACTACAGATTTGTATGTGCTACTAAAGAGACATGTATACAGTAGTTTATATGATGTACATTTTTTAGTGACACATACAAGTCTGTAGTGATGCTAAAATTCGTAATTTTTGCATGGCGACATTAGTGCAGGGGCGACTATAGTGTTAACAGTAGGTATTTTAATTAGTGTTGGAATTGCATTAAAATTACTATTAAAATAAGTTACAATATTTCCAAAACACTGAGTTATTATATGATCGTTGGTAATAAAAATGATAAGAAATATTTTGATACCTAATAATGATAATAATGATAGTAACAATAGTATTAAATGACAATAAAGATAATCATCAGACAAAAGTGGATTGAGATGAATATAAAGCGTCATTATCATCAACATTAACTACTACATCGATATAATTTCTTCATTCAAATCATCAAAAATTTTTTCGAACTATTAAGACTAATTACACACTTATTGGGTTGAGTTAAAATGGTACGTCCCGGTTGGTACAAATTTTATTTATATGTCCATTAAGGAGCGCGTAGAGATATTACAACCAGTACAACACAGCCAGGGCCCTCTCAGCGAAGCGCGTGAGTGGTGCGTCCAGGTAGTGTGAAGATCCCAGATGTTCCCCCCGTTCTCCCGGCTTCCGACCGCTCCTTCCTCCTGTTTTTAACTGGGGTTGACATTTTTAAAAGGCTGACAATATACATTTGTTCTGTGACCTACTTTTCCCCGAGCTATCATAGTGCAAGCTGTCACTGGTTCTCACGATGGACCATGGCAGGAAAGATATACATATAATTATATACATTACATTGTTACGTACTGTGATCTAGGGGAGTCACAGAACCAACATTAGGGTGTAAGGAATGGCAAAAATGTCGTTAAACTAGTAGTATATTACAAAAAACCCTTACACATTACAAGAGAACAAGAAAACAAAAGCAAAGTGAAAGAAGAATTAAATATAGTACACCAAAACAATCATGATTAAATGAATAATAACTAATACGTCAAAAGGCCAACTTGCTTATACTATGAGAGGTTTTGGCTCACGAATCCCAGCAGGAGAGGAGATCCTCGTTCAGCCGTGGTCAGGTTGAGACTGACTGACCCAGATTCAGAGGTCTACTGGTTGACTTCTATGAAGCCCTGCTTGTTTCACCCAGGCGTAGCCGAGTCATGGAGCAGGTTACCGAACGGGAGTCCAATGCGCTCAGAGGTACCGAGTGATTCCCGAGTAACAGGGCGATGGTTGAGTGGTTAGGACGGACGGACTGCCACCACGATGGAAAGGGGGAGGTATGGCAGTCCGAGGGTTGTAACACCTCCCCCTGAGACTACGCCACAAGGAACAGGGGGAGGCGTAAGGTCGTTTGGGATGTCACACTTTGCTTATTAAATTCTTATTTATTCTGCGTCGGCAAGGATGTTCTCTGAGCCTTTGATGTGGTGGACTTGGAGGTGGTATGGCTGAAGGAGGAGGGTCCACCTAAGTAATCGTTGATTGGAGAATTTTTTCCCGGTCCAGGAAGGAGAGGGGGTTATGGTCGGTGAAGACTTTAAGAGGAGCGAGGTTTGGTTGCAGGTAGAACTCTAACTTCTTGATTGCAGAGACGATGGCGAAGAGCTCCTTTTTGATTGTAGAATATCTGCCTTGGTTGGATGTCAAGCTTGGCGGAGTGGTAGGCGACTGGGTGGAGGATTCAGTCTTTTTCCTGGAGGAGGGCAGCTCCTACAGTTTGGTCACTAGCATCGGTATGAAGGATGAATGGTTTACTGAAGTCCGGTGAGAGCAGCACGGGGTCATGGGTGAGTAAGGTCTTGAGTTGATGAAAGCGGTTTGGCAGTCTTCCGTCCAGGCGAAGGTAGTGGAGCCGCTCGTAATCGGGTGAGGGGGAGAGGACTTTCGAGAAGTTCGGGCAGAATCTCCTAAAGTACCGGCCATACCCAGGAAGCTCATCATTTCCCTCCGGGGGGTTGGGACAAGGTTACTCTATGATTGCCGAGATGTTCGCTGCCTTGGGTCGGATTATGCCTTGGCCACCTCATGACCCAGGTAAGTCACCGTTGCTCTTCCGAAGGGGGGCTTGGCCAGTTTGAGAGTAATGTTGGCGTCGTTCAGTCGGGACAGCACCTCTGAGAGTTGTGGAGATGTTGCTGCCAGTGGATAGAATATATTAGGATGTCGTCTAAGTACACTGACACTCCATCTAATCCTTGAAAGATGTAGTTCAGGGAAACTTTGGGAAAAGTGGCTGGACTATTGCGTAATCCAAAAGACATTACTGTATATTGGAAAAGCCAAAGGAGTAGTGAAGGCAGAGATAAGTGAGCTTGGTTAGTAGCAGGTTCTGAGTCAGTGGCGTAGCTAGGTATTTATGATTGGGTGGGCACCTGGGAGGGCACAGCTGACTATGGGTGGGCACTAGATGAGCTGAACAAGCCCATACAGCTGAGGAGTTTGGTGGAGACTGGGGGACTTACTTTCACTTACAGTCCCAAAGACCCCCCCCCTTGTATATTTTGCATTCTGATCAATATCAAGAGTTTATCTGAGGGTCGTATGGAATATGGAAGGTTATTAGATTTTATTCTAGGAGTGGGGTTGAGTACTGTGGGGTATCATCCAGTTGCTGATGGAGAAACGAAATAAAGCAGTCATGACAAAAAATGAAATACATATATTACCACTTATACAAAATAGAAATAACATAATTGATACTGAAAAAAAAAAAAAAAATGCAGAAGTTTTAAAGCAGCAGGCAAATAAAATAAAAATTTCCACTGAGAAAGTGAAAAATACCTCACTTAAGCAGAATTCTTCTGTTCTTGTAGTTCTCAGCAAACTTATCAAACAAATTTTTTCTAAATCAAGGCTTTTTAACTCGCTGCTTTCAATTGACAACACAGCAAGATTACCTAATCTCTCATTGCCCATTGTATTTTTCAGTGTAGTTTTGATTAATTTCAGAGCAGAAAAGCTTCCTCTGCTGAAGCTGATGACACAGGTAAGCCTACATAAATTTTGGCCAGTCTGTAGAATCGGGAAAACTGCCTTTCATATGGACCAAGAATTCTCACTAAATCTAACAGTGATTTGGGTTTTTCTTTGGGTCACCTACATCCTTATAGCGTCTTTCTAACATGCGTTTACAGAGTGCAGCTCATGGTTAAGATCTTCCTCATTAGCACGAAATGCATGAATAAGTCCAGATATTTTCTCAAAAGATAAGAACTCCTTACTTTGTGGATTCAGTGCCTGGGAATGCTTTCATAAGTTCACATGCTTCATTATTTAAGCGCCTTGTCATTTCTGTTAACAATGATCTAGAATAGGATAAAAGAAGTTAATTCGTGGTGAATCCTTAACACTGAAATCAGAGTGTGTGCTCCCCGACTGTTTTCCAATATAATCAGTAACAACAAAATCCCGCAATTTGTAGACAGTTTTCCGTTCCTTGGTGATCTACACATTTACACTCTGAAGTATCAAAACAATGAGCTTGCTGAGTTTTTTCTCAACTTCATCCCACAAAGCATCAAAAGAGGCTTTGGTCTGACCCCATTTCTTCAAGGTGGGCTCTTACAGTTTCAATTAATTCTACAGCTTTTACCATGTCAAGATTGGCTGATTGTAGCAAAAATTTGGTAACTGATTTATCCTACCAAGAATATGTGTCATAATGGCTAGCTTTATAGCAAACCCCGCATCTATTTGACCTAAAAGTCCTCTTGCATCAATAGCTCTGTCAGCATTGCAGTCATTTGATAAACCTTCTAGAACACGCAGAACGGATTCAGTCTCTCTTTCATTACTTTGAAGTATCATACCTGCAAGCCCATCTGATATCTGAAAGTCGTTGTAGCTCTCTAGTTTGCTCATTTGGAATACATTTCCTTTTGCACATCCAACTATTTTGCTGGACATAAGATCCACTGATGAATACATAAAGTTTTTTCCCAAAAATGAGAAGAAAATGTGCAGTCAAGAGGGGGACACGTACCAATTAAGTACCAACACAAGGCATTATAGAAAAATTTGTAAGGGTAAACTGGTGTAATTTTGTTATGTTCGTTGCTATTAAAAAATGATCAATAGAAAGTATATGAATTTAACTCACTCAGAGGCATGTTTTTTTCTTTCAAGCAGAGGAAAAATATTTATTGTATTTGAGGTCGAGGGTAAGTCATCAGTAGAAATTATTTATAATACTCCTGCATGCTCCCTCAGTCCTACCTAGTGGAACACGGCTCCCACACCACACGGCAGCCGTGGCCAGTGGGTGGGCACCTGGGGGGGCACCGGCTTCTCGTGGGTGGGCACGTGCCCCCCCAGGCCCACCGTAGCTACGCCCCTGCTGGTAGTAGCCCCCTAGCAAGTCGATTTTTGTGACAAATTGTGCTAATCCACCTCATCGACAGGTCATCTACCCGAGGGAGTGGATAGGCGTCTGGGACCGTAACAGCGTTGACTCTGCGGTAGTCGGTACAGAGCCGAAGTTGTCCATCTTCTTTGGGCACCAGCAGACAGGGTGACGCCCACGGGGATTGGCTGGGGATGGCTAGTCCTTGGTCCAGCAGGTAGTCGACCTCTTCTTTCATCTGCACTCGCTTCTGATGATGAATTCTGTATAGATTATGACGTATTGGAGAGGTCCCCAGAATGAGATTTATGTCGTGAGACGCGATGGTGCAGGCGCCAGGAGTATCCTTAAAGACAGAAAGATGTTGGTTGATAACGCGGGTTATGTCTTTTTCCTGTGCTCTGGTGAGGTGTTGCAAGTACTGGGGTAGATCGTTTAGGATCTCAGTTTCCTTTCGGTGGTGGAGGAGGGCAGAGAGTTGCATTGATGTTTATGGCTAACAAGAGCGGCATGATTAAGGGAACGCCGGTGAAGTGCAGTTCCTGCACCATTGCCATCTCTGTTAGCATGACTTAATTGGGTTAAAAGTGGTCTCTGGGAGCTGCCTAGTGGTTCTGGAGTCTTGTATGGTTTAAGAAGGTTAACGTGGAGAAACTGGGTTGCCTTGCGTTGGTCAGGGTTTTTTATTATGTAATTGCGATCAGATAGTTTCTTTTGAACTTTATATGGGCCATGATATTTGGCTTGGAGGGGAGAACCGAAGATGGGAATGTAAGCCAAGACCATATCACCTTCATTAAATCCCTGATTTAGTCTTTGATCGTAGTGTGCTTTCATTGCTGTTTGAGCGTGGGTGAAGTTCTTTTTTGCAAAAGCACGGATCTTAGTCAAATTGTCTCTTAAGAGATGCGATATACTGATTAACTGAAATCAATCTACTGGCTGGTAAAGATAGTATATGGTCTTTGATTACTTTAAGGGGTCCCCTTACCTTACGTTGTCCCTTAAATATAGCAGGGACAATGCTAGGTGAAGGTCATAGGTGTTGCTACAACCTGCGTATTGCCTGTGATCTGGTGACTGTCAACAGGAAAGAGATTAGGTTGAGATTCCTCAAGTTCTACTGTGGATTGTGAGTTAAAGCAGTTCTTACTGACAATTAAGGGAGGATATACTAAGCTCCTGCCAAATCATTACCAAGGATTATATCAGCATCAGAATTGGTAAGGATTCAGTTGCCCCTATGGTTACAGGACCCTGGACAAGCCGCACTGGAGAGTCACTCTGGCCAGACAGGCAGGGAAGGGTTTATGAAAGTCCCTATGATACACCACTTCTCCGGTGTAGTTACTGTGAATGTTAGGAAAGGCTGACTGACTAAGAGGGATGGGCAGCGAGGTGCTGCACATCGGACGATGGTCTCGAGGCCAGGCCCAAAAGCGACACTGTACCGGTGGTTTTAATGGCTGAAAGGGATTAGGAGATTTAGTGGTTGACGAGGTTGCCAGAAGCTACAGGTTTTTTAGAGGCTAATTTGGCATTTACACTTGGGTCTGGCAGTTTGAGATAATCGCCGGTTTTTTTTTTTAAAAAAGAAGCACGTGGGGTTTTTGGGGAAAACCGGGGACAGCATTACACCCTTTAGAACCCTAGAAAATTTTTACAATGGCTGTTGGGATCTCCTCCCCCTGTTTGGGAGCGGGGGGGAAATAGACGTCCCAATGGGGGGTTTTTAATTAAGTCTTTTTCCCTCTGTCAAAAAGGTCACCTTCACAGAGTGAGGAACTTTTCTGAAAAATTTCCTCTAAAGCAACAAGTAAAAACTTCTCAAACGTTCTACGGAGAGATTTCAATCATCTCTTTAAGGAACGTAATTTTTCAGAGCAAATTCGGTAATTTTGAATTGCAGTTTTAGGTTACGGAAAGCTTGGGGTACCCTTTCTGTAGAGTTTGGATTAGGATACAGAATGGCATTTTTTACAGTTACATAATCATATTTTTTTCGATTTTGTTAAAAAACTGTTAAGGTTTTCTCAGATAGTTTAGGCTTAACGAGCCCCCCCGTCTGCTTCAGAGATCTAAAAAATTTGACAGGGGATTCGAATTCCCTGAAAAAGCTTAGGATCGTTATCAGGAAAGGGGGAATTAGCTAACATACTTTGAAATCAGTCTCTGATGACTCTTGAGGCCTTTTCCGTTTGGCTTGAAGACCGTTTTTCAGTTTTTTTGATTAAAGTTCTTTGTGGTCATTTTTTATCTCTATTTTCAATTGGAGTTCATAGCCCTTTTTCATTGCAATTTTTGCTTTTTTAATTTTCAATCTTAGCAGTTTGGGGATCTATGGGTTTTGGGAAAAGGTCAGTTTCTACGTTTGAAGCTCCCGTTTCAACTGTAGGGTTATCTGTACAGCCTAGAGATTAATTTAGTACGCGTAAGTGAGCTTTGTGTACGTCTGCATTAAATGAAACCAAAAATCTTTTCATATATTTGGATCGTCCTTTATTTTTTAGCATTCTTTAAAATTCCCCTTTCAGAAGGATTTCCTACAAACTCTACTGCATTTAAAAACTTCATTTTGAAAAGTTCCGCATCTGCGGGGAAACCTGCTAATGGCGTTCCTAAGTACGGAGTAAAAGTGCAATCAAAACCCAAGTCGTTACAAAATATAGTCAATTTTTTTTATTATGGTCAAAAGCACTAAGGAAACCACGCCCCTGCCTCCCCTTCTATCACTGGGGAGCTGATTGGTGCATTCTATATCATCACCACCAATCACAATATCTTCACTATTAAAATCGGGCAACTGGGCAAGCAAACTTCACTACAAAGAGTTTGATTTTGTCACCCTTTTTAGTGAAGTTCTCTGCCCGTGGGCCGCGCTGTTTAAAAGTGAAGTATTTTGATTTTTGGGGAGATACGAGGAGGGACCAACAGCTCCCCGTAGAAAAGAAAGGGGGAAACAGGGGGCGTGGCTTCCTTAGTGATTTGACCATAATAAAAAAAAATTGACTATAGTGGAGGCGGACAGAACACAGACAAAATTTAAATAGCCGAAATGATTTCAATACCTAAGAACATAAGAAAATAAGGAACTACAAGGGGCCGCGAGGCCCACCGGGTAGTTTCCCGTCACCTAACCTCCCAACCACCTTTTATCCCCATCCCGAACCTATCCAGTCTCCTTTAAAAACTCCCCAAAGTCACACTAATACCTGTCTACTGAAGGGAAGGCGGGCCCGCTGGGAGCGGCCCCCCGGGGAGCCTCTGAGCAAATAAATTCCCAGCGGGGCCCTACGTGTACACTTCCGTTTGGGGCCCCCTGTAAAACTACGGAGGGCCCCCCGTAGGGGCCCATGTCTTTGTGTTGCTGGGGAAAATGTTTTTACATGCATGGAGTTCTCGAGTCAGCAAGATGTTAATGGTAAAGTAATTTAACAGAGAACCAGAAAATTTTTAATAGGGGATAAAGTCCAAATATGTTTATAAAGGCCATGGTAGCAAGAAAAAGATTTATCAAACCTTCTGAGAGGAAGAAAAATTTCAGCGTGAGTAATAAAATTATTTTAAATGGTGAACAATGAAAGAGAGATAATTTTATCTGTGATAAATCAATTTTTTCTAGGTCTGTATTAAGAAAGTAGTCATTGAAATTTATCTGCGATTTTTGAATGTTAGAAAGTAAGAAAAAGGTTTTAGTTTAGTTTACATAGGTATACATGGAGCATCAGGGGTTTGAAATAGTTCTGGGGAACGTTTTGTCAGATTGTACTGTTTTAGTATTTTGTAAGTAAAAATCCATCATTCAAATTGTATCGGGGACAAAGGGGAAGGACGTAAAAAAACTTTCTGTATGAATGAAATTTCATGTATCCCTTTTTAATACGTAGGAAATGCAGTAAAGAAAATGTGTAATTGTGCAAAAATAAGTGTGTTAGTATTCAAAAAGAAATAAGTATCGTAAAAATGAGGATTTAGTATGATGTTAATACTAGCAATGCATGAAAGAAATTTAATGTTTTTCAACATTAAGTGCGTAAAAATTTCCCTTTTAAATGGGGAATGTAAGTAAATAATGTCATGCAATGATAAGTGGTAAAAATTCCTGAAATTGAGGAATGCAAGTACGGAGAAATGTCATGCCATGCACTGTGGTGCAATTTAAAAATTTTCAAAATATATTCAAAGTGAAGAGTATCTGTCACCATTATGATTAGATTTCTATCGTGCAAGACTTACAAGGTAAAATGGAATTTTATCAGATTCCCCCCTAGTGTTGGGTAGAATAATATGTAGCTAAAAAAAAAAATCGTAAAAAAACCCCAAAGTAAAGTATTTTTAAGAGCGATATAACTGGCTTTGGGGGTTGTGTAGACATTTTCTAAAAAAAAAAACAACACACTTAAAATTAGAATACATGGTAATTTTAAAATAAAAAAGTGAAATGATATAAAATGTAATGATATGGAATGGTATGGAATGGTTGAATACGTTTTTCGTGGTGACCCCAATTTTTTGGGGAATCATTTGGTAGCGGGGGTGGTCATCATTAACTACAGGGTGTCCCTTTTATCAAAATTAGCGTGGTAAAGCATCACCGTATCAATCCTTAGTTATGAAAAGTGTCGCGACCGTTTTGTAAGACGTCTCAAAAAGACAATCCGATGTGTCTAGAATCGTGCGAAGGACAGAGAACATTAAAAGGGAACAGTATTAGGTGAATTTTTTCACTGTGGCTGTCACTAGAGGCCGTCGGGGACGCAAAATTAATGCTTATGTCATCACTGGAGTTTTCACTGTTGCCCTATAAATGGAAATCATAAAGTAGTAATTCAGAAATAAATGTGCACTCGTAAAAGTATGTTCCAGGAATTTTGATAATGCAGTACTGTTAAAAAAAAAAAGAGGGGAAAACGGGTCTAAAAAATTTGCCTGGTGTAAAAAAAAATGCATATGTTTGCGAAAACCATGATTTAAGTGTCCTGACGGTGTCTGAACAGATTAATTACCGAGCTTTGTAATTTGGGAAATGGAAATGTAGGTTTAAAAAAAGCACTAAAATTTTAAAAGTTGGCTTGTCCGTAAAAAGGGGTAGTGAAAACCTGTGTTACCGTAATGTAAATTTTTGTCACCTAAACTGTAAAAAATTCTTGCTGTTTGCCCTGCGGTTATATTAGGTGAGGGCCTGGTGACTGACGGATGGTGGAGGCCAGGATGAGGATGAACACACCAGTGTTTTGGGGTGCCTGGGTGACGGAGTACAGTCGCCGGATATACAATTCTGCAAAGAGGACATCTAAGAAAAAAAAAATAGATATAAATAACGTACAAAACTCAGAAGTTGTGTGGGTGTTGGGGGACGCGTTCAAATCCCTAGGGGATGAACGGGGGTAGTGGTACAAATGTGTATCAAGGGCGCGGGGGCAGGGTGGGGGGGGTGGTGGTTGTGTTGCGAAAGGGATCGGTGTTCGCCGGGCCGCATATTGGAAGTCATTTTAACGAGATCAGGGGAAAATGGAAACCAATTTTAAAAAAAAANCTTGTTGTTTCTCCGGAAGATTCCTATGTCCCCTTTTTTTCTCTGACTGCATACATCCAGGAGATACTAAACCATCCCACCGCTCTTAGTGTCATGGGGGGTGGGATATCGTGTATATACAGCTATTTCAGCCGAATTAATTCTTTGGTATTAAATAGATTGGTGAATCTGTCATATAGGCTTGTAAAATGTTTACTCCACGAATGGGGGCAAGGTCTAGAGTGCATATTGGCTTGTAAAATGTTTACTCCACGAATAGGGGCAAGGTCTAGAGTGCATATAGGCTTGTAAAATGTTTACCCCACGAATGGGGGCAAGGTCTAGAGTGCATATAGGCTTGTAAAATGTTTACTCTGCGAATGGGGGCAAGGTCTAGAGTGCATATAGGCTTGTAAAATGTTTACGTTACGTTAAAAAGTAAAGAAAATCAAGGAAGGTGAAGGTTAGGCTGGGTTAGGTCAGGTTGTAATATAAGTATTTTAAGGTGAGGGTATTTAACTAGGAGATAGACGTCCACACTAAAGATGTGGAACGTGTCCAAGCTCGCACAGGCTAAAGTCAACTTTTTAAATACCCTCTCCTTAAAATACTTATATTACAACCTGACCTAATCCAACCTAATCCCCCTCTAAGAGCAAACATTTTACAATTAAGCCAATATGCACTCTAGAACTTGCCCCCATTCGTGGAGTAAATATTTTACAAGCGTAAAATGTTACGTACTGTGATCTAGGGGAGTTACAGAACCAACATTAGGGTGTAAGGAATGGCAAAGATGTAGTTAAACTAGTAGCATATTTACAAAAGATCCTTACACATTACAAGAGAAACAAGAAAACAAAAGCAAAGTGAAATAAAGAATTAAATAAAGTACACCAAGACAATCAATTTTAAAATGATTAATAATTAATATGTCAAAAGGCCAGCTTGCTTATACTATGAGAGGTTTTGGCTCACGAATCCCAGCAGAAGAGATCCTCGTTCAGCCGTGGTCAGGTTGAGACTGACTGACCCATAATTCAGAGGTCTTCTGGTTGACTTCTAATGAAGCCCGGCTTGTTTCACCCAGGCGGAGCCGAGTCATGGAGCAGGGTACCGAACATGAGTCCAATAGCGCTCAGAGGTACCGAGTGATTCCCAAGTAGCAGGGCGATGGTTGGGTGGTTAGGACTGACTGACTGCCATACGATGGGAAAGGTGAAGGTATGGCAGTCCGAGGATGTAACACCTCCCCCCTGAGACGACGCCACAAGTAACAGGTGGAGACGTAAGGTGTTTGGGATGTCACACACGGGTGAGGGCGTCGGCAAGGATGTTCTCTGAGCCTTTGATGTGGTGGACTTGGAGGTGGTATGGCTGAAGGAGGAGGGACCACCTAATTAATCGTTGATTGGAGAACTTGTTGCGGTCCAGGAAGGAGAGGGGGTTATGGTCGGTGAAGACTTGCAGGGGAGTGAGGCTTGGTTGCAGGTAGCACTCTAACTTCTTGATTGCAGAGACGATGGCGAAGAGCTCCTTTTCGATTGTAGAATATCTGCCTTGGTGGATGTCAAGCTTGGCGGAGTGGTAGGCGACTGGGTGGAGGATTCAGTCTTTTTCCTGGAGGAGGGCAGCTCCTACAGCTTGGTCACTGGCATCGGTATGAAGGATGAATGGTTTACTGAAGTCCGGTGAGAGCAGTACGGGGTCATGAGTGAGTAAGGTCAGGAGTTGATTGAAAGCGGTTTGGCAGTCTTCCATCCAGGCGAAGGTAGTGGAGACGCTCGTCATCCGGGTGAGGAGGAGAGCGACTTTCGAGAAGCTCGGGCAGAATCTCCTAAAGTACCCGGCTATACACAGGAAGCGCATCAGTGCCTTCCGGAAGGTTGGGACAGGGTACTTGATTATTGCCGAGATGTTCGCTGCCTTGGGTCGGATTATGCCTTGGCCCACCTCATGACCCAAGTAAGTCACCGTTGCTCGTCCGAGGGTGGTATTGGCCAGTTCGATAGTCATGTTGGCGTCATTCAGTCGGGACAGCACCTTGGAGATTTGTTGGAGACGTTGCTGCCAGTGGATAGAATATATTAGGATGTCGTCTAAGTACACTGACACTCCATCTAATCCTTGAAAGATGTAGTTCATGACGCGTTGGGAAGTGACTGGACTATTGCGTAATCCAAAAGGCATTACTGTATATTGGAAAAGGCCAAAAGGAGTAGTGAAGGCAGAGATAAGTTGAGCTTGGTTACTTATCGGGATCTGGTAGTAGCCCCGTAGCAAGTCGATTTTCGTGACAAATTGTGCTAATCCCACCTCATCGATCAGGTAATCTACCAGAGGGAGTGGATAGGCGTCTGGGACCGTAACAGCGTTGACTATGCGGTAGTCAGTGCAGAGCCGAAGTTGTCCATCTTCTTTGGGCACCAGCAGACAGGGTGACGCCCACGGGGATTGGCTGATGATGGCTAGTCCTTGGTCCAGCAGGTAGTCGACCTCTTTTCTCATCTGCGCTCTCTTCTGAGGATGAATTATGTATAGATTATAAATTATTGGAGAGGTCCCCGGAATAAGATGCATGTCGTGAGACGCGATGGTGCAGGCCCCAGGAGTATCCTTAAAGACAGAAGGATGTTGGTTGATACCGCGGGTTATGTCTTTTTCCTGTGCTCTGGTGAGGTGTTGCAAGTACTGGGGTAGATCGTTTAGGATCTCAGAGTTTCCTTTCGGTGGTGGAGGAGGGTAGGGAGTTGCATTGATGTTTATGGCTAACAGAGCGGCATGATTAATGGAGCGCCGGTGAAGTGCAGTTCCTGCACCATTGCCATCTCTGTTAGCATGATTTACAGATTGGATTACAAGTGGTCTCTGGGAGCTGCCTAGAGGTTCTGGGGTCTTGTTATAATGGTGGAATGAAGTAGGATGCAATATATTGTCCTTAGGAATCGCTCTACTGTGTAATGGAGCTAATGAGATGTTATTCAGTTGAGCCTCTTTCAGACTTTCTGACTGAAAATATAGCAGGGACAATGATAGGTGAAGGTACAGTAGGTGTTGCTACAACCTGCGTATTTGCCTGTGATCTGGTGACTGCACAACTAAGAAAGAGATTAGGTTGAGATTCCTCAAGTTCTACTGTTGGATTGTGAGTTAAAGCAGTCTTACTGACAATTAAGGGAGGATATACTAAGCCTCCTGCCAAATCATTACCAAAGGATTATATCAGCATCAGGAATTGGTAAGGATTCAGTTACCCCTATGGTGACAGGACCCTGGACCAAGCCGCACTAGAGAGTCACTCTGGCCAGACAGGCAGGGAAGGGTTTATGAAAATCCCTCAGGTACATAACTTCTCCGGTGTAGTTACTGTGAATGTTAGGCAAGGCTGACTGACGGATGAAGGATTGGGCAGCGCAGGTGTCTGGCACTATCTGGACAGAGTGGTCACCGAGGCCAGGACCAAGCGACACTGTAACGGTGGTTCTAAATGGCTGAAATGGATCAGGAGAGTTAGTGGTTGACGAGACTTGCACAGAAGCTACAGGCTTTTTAGAGGCTAACTTGGCTACTTTACAGTTGGGATCTGGGCAGTTTGAGATAAATGTCCAGGTTTTTTTTTACAAAAGAGGCACGTGGGAGTGTTTTTAGGGACAGCAGGAACAGCATTACCATCCTTAGAACCACTAGACAACTTTACAGATGGCTGGAAGGATCTCCTTTCCCTGGTTGGTGAGCGGTGCAAGAGTGAATAGACGTCAGCCAATTGGGCGGCTTTAAATAAGTCTGTTTCCTCTCTGTCAATAATGTGCACCTTCACAGAGTGAGGAACTTTTCTAACGAATTCCTCTAAAGCAACAAGATTCATTAACTTATCAAACGTGTCTACGGATGCAGATTTCAACCATCGGTTTAAGGAACGTAACTTTTCAGATGCAAATTCTGTATAGGTTTGATATTGCAGTTTGTTATGATTACGGAAAGCTTGCTGGTATCCTTCTGTAGAGATTGAGTAGGATGACAGCATGGCATTTTTTAAAGTTTCATAATCAGTATTGTTTACGATATTGTTACAAACTGTTAAGGCTTTCGCAGATAGTTTAGGATTAACGAGCAACACCCAGTCTGCTTCAGAGATCTCAAAATGTTGAGCAGTGGATCCGAATTCCCTGAAAAATGCTTCAGGATCGTTATCAGGAAAGGAGGGAATTAGCTTAACATACTTTAGTAAATCAGTCTTCTGATGACTCTTGAGGCATTCCTTGTTTGGCTTGAAGAGCCTGTATTTTTAGTTGTTTGATCTCAAGTTCATGTTGGTGGTCATGATGTTTTATCTCTAGTTCACGTTGGTGGTCGTGTTGTTTTATCTCTAGTTCATAGTCCATTTTCATCTTCAATGTTTGCATTTTAATTTTCTCAATCTCGAGCAGATATTGGGGATCTATGGGCGTTGGTAAAGTGTCAGTTTCTACGTTTGAAGCTCCCGTTTCAACTGGAAGGGCTTCATATGTACAGCCTAGATGAGTTAATATTAGTACGCGTAAGTGAGCTTTGTGTAATTCTGCATTAAACTGAATGCCAAAGTCTTTGCGATATATTTTAGATCGTCCTTGTTTATTTTAGCATTCTTAAATTCCTCTACAGAAGGATTACCTACAAACTCGACTGCATTGAAGTCTGTCATTGTGAAAAGTTCCGTACTCTGCGGGGAAAACCTGCTAATGGCCGTTCCCTAAGTACGGAGTAATAGCTGCTAATCAAACCTAAGTCGTTACTAAAGTAGATGGAGGCGGACAGAACACAGACAATGTCAATAGTAGCCGAAACTGATGGCTAGATATCAGAAATAAGTAATAAGAACACGGGTAAAATAAGTGAAAAGGGCTGGTAACAACCGGTTAACTGATGGCTGTAAACTAGAACGGGTGATTGAGTTGCGGTATTACCTCCTGAAATAATACTATTGTCAATCACTAACTGAGTTACATGGTAAATGGTACTATCCAGTAATAAACAAGCCGTTAGACAGGAGTGCCAATAGCCCACACTACGTACACAAAAGTCCTGACTAATTACTCTTTCCGTTAAGGTATACACTGAAATGGCCGGAAGAGTAAAGAATGGTCAAGCTATTACAGAGTACTTAACACTGAGAATATAGGTTTTCAAATAATGAAATGGCTTATGAAAATCCTTAATTGAAAAGAGAATCTCAAACGGCTGTGTGGGGAAAAGACAAGGAAAACCTTGTGACTCGTTAACACATAATCAACTACTAATAATTAACCTTAGTGGCCACTTTAAGTTAACAATAGCAGGTCCTCCCAAAGGTAACACACATAAACGCTAGTACAAGCAAGTGGCATTAGTACAACATAGTGAAGTGAATAGTTAATAGGTAATTACGTCAATGGGTACTTAGAAATCCCGGACGGGCCCCCAAAAATGTTACGTACTATGATCTAGGGGAGTTACAGAACCAACAGTAGGGTGTAAGGAATGGCAAAGATGTCGTTAAACTAGAGTTATTACAGAAAAAACTTAACTTTACAAAAGAAACAAAAAAAACAAAGCAAGCAAATGAAATGAAGAATTAAATAAAGACAAAAAAACAATCGAATTGAATGAATAATAATTAATACGTCAAAAGGGCCAATTTGCTTATATTGAGAGGTTTTTTGGCTCAAAAAACCCCAGCAGGAGAGGAGATCCTCGTTCACCCGTCGTCGGGTTGAGACGGGGATAACCCAGAATTCAGAGGTCTCTGGTTGACACAAATAAAGCCGGTTTGTTTCATAGGCGTACCCGAGTCAGAGCAGGGGTACCAAAGGGAGTCCAATAGCGCTCAGAGGTACCGGTGTTTTCCGAGTAGAGGGCATGGTGGGGGGTTTAGGATGATGGACTCCCCAACCCGAGGGAAAGGTAAAGGGTATGGCAGTCGAGGGTGACCAAATGCACTCTAGACCTTGCCCCATTCTGAGTAAACATTTTACAAGCCAATAGCACTCTAGACCTTGCCCCCATTTGGAGAAAAACATTTTTACAAGCATTGCTTTTAGCCCTTTGGCCCCCATTCGTGGAGTAAACATTTTACAAGCCAATTTGACTCTGACCTTTCCCCCATTCATAAAAGTAAACATTTTACGGCCTATATGACGATTCACCAATCTATTTAGTCCCAAAGAAGAACTCGGCTGAAATGGGTGTTCAAGTTCGCTTCGCTCGTGGAAAAAAAATTGACTTTACCCTTGGGGTTTGGGACACGTTCCACATCTTTATGTGGAGTCTATTTCTAGACAACAGTTTTGTTTACAGAGTACATGGCATGTCCGAATTTGGTTTCAAAGTTTTTTATTTAATAAAAATATGCATATAACAACAATATATCATCCCGTACAACACCATTACATGTGGGGGGCCCCCAGGGACCTTTCCCCTTTTTTTAATATATATTAAAGTAGTCGTCCAGACCAATTTATCTTCCTGAATAATGAAATCAAATCATAGCCTTTAACGAGTATATAAACAATTACGTCGTCATTTTTTTGCACCAGTCAGCCTTTTTTAAATAATCCGCAAAAAAAATCGGCAAATTCCCGAGTTTCAAAATACTTCAGACGAGGGCCAACTCAAGATCGGGCCGGGGAGTGGGAAAAAGGGGAGGCTCTCCCGCCCGCAGATTAGGGGGATGTAAACCAGGGATATATATAGTACTTGAAGTTTTTTTGGGTGTTTCGATAGATTTATTTGCGTATGCCAGATTCATGCACCCTTTTAGGGGTGCAGCCAAGAAGTGTCCCTTTCGAGAGAAGTTTGCAATGTTCTACTAATACCAAAACGTTAAATGTATGGAAAGAGGTTTTTGCAGCGGAAAAGATCAAATGGAAAGGGAAGTTGACTTTTGCAAGGATTGTAGTGATCACTTCCAGGGGGATTGCTACACAACGGATGAAATTTGTTTTGGGGAAAGTAGCGAAATTGGATTTGAAGGATAAGTTCCAAGTCCACAATCTACCCGGAGGGCACCTGCTCCACTTTTGTTCGCCAAAAAAAAGAGCTAAGAACTTGACCCCCCCCCCCTGGCCCCGGTGACAAGTCCCGGGGCCCCGATGGAAGGTTCTTCTCAGTCTCACCAGCCTCAGCTCAGCAACTAGACCACCACTCCAAAAAGCCTCATCTGCTGTCGGGAAAGCGGGAAGTAATTAAGGTAAGCCTGTAATGGTATTATCATTCAACACCCCTTTGTGCTTATGTTTCCTTGGGTTGGAAAAATTCTAGAGCCCTTTTTCCGCCTTATTAGTGGGTTTTTTTAGGGTAAAATTTTTAGTGTTTCCCCATTCTCCCCCCTCCCCAAACAAATTTGGGGATCGTGGGAATGGGTTTTTGGGTGGAGAACAAATGATGATCGGAAAAACAAAATTTAAGGTTGTAAAGGGGGGATAAAACCCCCTAAATTAGGGAAATTTTCCCTTATATCTAGAGAAATTTGCCAAACCCAAAATAACCAACCAAAAACCTAGCTGGGGTTTGACCACCGATAACCCAAAACCAAACCCAAAAATTAACCTAACCTAACCAAATAAACCAAACCCTAACCAAACAATAAACCCTAACCTCCAGTGTGGTTAGGTTAGTGGGGGGGGGGGGGTTTCTCGACATTTCGGTCATCATTCTGGAGGATCGGCAGCTTCACACATTTGATCAGAAGAAACCAATAAATTTTTTCCATTTAGGAGTTTTAAAACCCCCCAAAAACAAAAAAACATGTTTTTGCGACGCTTATTTTGTCCCCCAAGCCAAATACCCCGCCTTCCCCCAGGTCTCAAGCTTTTTTTGTGGGGAGGGGGAGTATGGGCAAACACTAGAATAATATTTTTTAGTTCTACTGCAGTTCAAGCATTAAAAAGGACGTAGTTATAAATCCTAAATTTGTCGATTATTTTTATTGCGTACCTAAAACTGTTCCGATATTAATTTGGAAAATTCTAGAGTCCCTTTCCCGTCTTGTTTATTATTTTTTTTTTTCATCCGACAGGCCTTCACATACCCCAGAATTCTACAAGTAATTAAAAAGGGGGGAGGGATCCCCCCTTTCAACCCCCCCCCTTGGACCCCTAAAATAATTTTTACAAATTTTCCCTACCTTACCAAAAAACTCCGATCAAATTTCAAATTTGCGGGAAAAAAAACTAAAATTTCCCAGGTTTGGTTTAGGATAGGGGTTAGGTTATCATTTTTTTTTTGGAATGCTCGTGGGAGGTTTTTAGTGGGGTTTAGGTTAGGTTATAGTGAGGTTAGTTTTAGTCATTAACCAATTATTTTTTTGGGGGCCGGGGGGGTATTTTGGGGGGAGGGGATCTCCCCTACTTTTTAATTTTTTAGAGGTATCTAAGGGATCTTGGAGGTGGGAAGAAAAAAAAAGTATTTTTTAATAGGACCAAAATTTCCTACAGAATTTTGGGGTTGGGGGTTTCTGTTTTCCTTATGTTTTTAAAGAAAATTTTTCGGAGCTTCCGTCACAAATAATTTTTTGGGAGAATAAAATCTTTATGGGGGGGAGAGAGGCAAGTTTTTACGGGCGGTATTTCCCAACTTATGGAGTATGTGGTTCTGAGGAAGACTTTTGGCTGTAGCTTGAAACAAACCCAAAGGGTTTTTCTCGAAAATCCCTCATTGTGTTCCTACACAAAGTTATTAATAATGGTATAAAAACCCTAATCAACCCAACCGAAAGTTCGGAGGTTTTCAAGAGTAAACTTTTTTTTTTTGAATAGAATACTCTTCCGAAAAATGAAATGCTTATGGGCTTTTAAATTCTCCCCCTCTTATGACCTGCACCCATCAATTTGTTTCCTTGCGTGGATCCATTTTAATGCAAATTTGACTTTAGTTAGGTTAAAAAGGTGGGGTTAGGTTAGGTTAGTGATTTTAAAAGGTGGGGTTACGTTGTTAATTTTCATATCTCCATGACCCCTTTTGCAAACGCTAGAAATTATCCAAATTTTCGGAAAATATTTCCAGTAAAAGTTTGTTAAATGTATAATTGAGTATATAACACCCAAAGTAAAAAACTGGAACAGCGCCAAAAACGGAAACAAGCCGACGGAAAAATTGGAACACCTTTGTCGTCAGCGATAATTCCTTTGGCGACAGTCCGGTACAGCAAAAAAAACAGGTTTATAAGTTGAGGAGGGTTATAGCTCCGTGCCTTATTCCTATGGGAATATTTCATAAACCTTTTTTGCAGTATTTCAAACCCCCAAAAACAGCGGGGAATGAAAAATGACAAATAGGGGTCTTGGGGAAGCAAACCCCCTCAGTAATTTTTTTAAGTTGCGTAATCAATGACCAGGTTTTAGGTATTTAACTAGAGGGGGATCTGGGGCATTTATGTCAGGAGAGTATTGGTCACTAGGGTTTATTTTATTAAATGCACTTTACAGTTTGTGTTTTCTCCAGACCCAAGATATTTAAAAACCCTCCAAAAAAAATCATTATAAAGGGGGGAAGAGATGCTCCTTCCTCCTCCCCCTAAAAACCCCCCTTACCCACCCACCCCAACAAAAAATTAACCTAACCTTACCCCAAAAAGCTCCCCTTTCCGGACCTAGACGGGGAAAGGGTAGAATGGTATGTATGGTTAAGATTTTTTTTGTTGACACTATTTCAGATAAAACTATATTATTCTGATAAAAAAAAAAAAATCTGATCTTTTTTTTTCTGGCAATCACTTTATTACTTTTTTGCCTTTTTTATAGTTAAAATTAATAAACAGTAGATTTGGTGATCAAATTTTAAATGTTTGCCCGTAGTTTATTTTTTTGCGATTAATTTTTTAAAATTGGGACGTGAGGTTAGGTTGACGGAAAAAGGGGGCTGGTCTCCCCATTGGAAAAGGGGAAATATATTGAGGTTAATTAAGTGATACATTTTTTTGAAGGGAGTCTCGCTGAAAGTTATTTGAGGGTTTTGTATTTCTATGTTAAATTTTAGTATATCTGAAAACGAAGACTAATTGTGATCACCATTAGCAAAAGCCAAATGACCCAAGTTTCATCCTATATGGGGATTTTTTTTTTTGCTAAAATTTTGAGGCTAGGTAGCAGGGTTAAAAGGGATTTGTGGGGTATAATCGTTTTTTTAGCATTTACGGGGCTAAATTAGTTTACAAGGGGCAAAAATTCTTTCAAAACCAAATATCGGAAAAAAAAGACCAGATTTGTGATCACCACAGAAAAAAGTACATAATCCAAGTTCATTTAAATCCCGGGGGTATTTTTGTTTTTTCCCCCCCCAATTTTGTTTAAATAAAATATTTTTATATATATATATTATAATTTTATAAACTATTATATATATATATAATATAATTATATAATAAAATAATAATAATATAATATATATATAAATTTAAAAAATTTTTTTTTAAATTAAATTATTTTTAAAATTTAATGGAAGTGAAGTTGAAAAAAGGGTTTTTCTTTTACGGGGGTTTGTTGTTCAATAATTAGGCTTATGATTAAAAACATTGGGGATTTTCCACAATAATTTAAAATTGCAATTCGCTTTTCCAAATTGGGTTTCCCCCATTTTTTTTTATATTATGTTTGGTCACAGCTAAATGTGAAATGCAGGCCCAAAATCAGGACTCAAGGAGGATCCTGCCCAGACGAACGGGTTTTTGGGGCTCCTAAAACCCCATACTTTTTTATTTAGATTCTGAATCCCATGGAAGTAGAAAAGGGTGAAAAAGAACATCCTGAAAATGTGCTAAAATGGAAATACACGAAACCCGCAGCCGCCCAAACCAGCAAAGGTTGTACGGGACACAGTAGAGAGGCAGGGCCCAAAACAACACGAAGTGTGGTTGTTTGGCTAATTTCGTGCCTAGGTGGAAATTTCCTCCCCATGGAGCAAAAGGGGTTTAGATAAGATAAAACTTGGTGAGCTTTTTAAGGGAAATCTTTTCCAGTTACGACACCCTGAAAGGGCCCGTGATAATATAAAGTAAACGTTATTTTCTCAGAAGTTTTTTTACATAGTTTCAATTAGAATTTTTTAAAGCAGTGCCGTAACAGGGTGTGTAGTGAGTTTTCTCTTTAAAAAATTTTTCTCTTATAAGCTCAGGGCCAATTCTGATGTTTTATTTTAGGCCCCCAACTAAAACCCCAACATGGTATTACTGGGGTCAAATTTCCACACATCGTAGCAGATCAGCAAATTCTTCAGGATGATGGATGATAATTTCCCTCCCATGATGATGAAGTTGACATGGACACCAGATGTATGAACCAGATGGAGAGGCGAAGGATTGATGTGTGCTTTCAAGGGAGTTATGCCAAAAAAAAAATTGACCAAAGCTATAATTTTTTAGGGGCAAATAGATAATTAATAAGTGCTGTTTAGTTATGGGATTATTATAGTATTGTATGAGGAAAATATCGTAAATCAATTTCCAAAAAAACAAATTTCATTAAAGTCAAAAATATCAATTACATTTGACGTTTTGCAATGCATTTCCCTTTTAGTTTCCCTATGGTCCATATTGTCTTGTGGAAAAAATTTTGCAAGGGGACAAGGTTTTGTTTGCCAGAAGGCCGTTTTTGGGGACCCCTAAAAGAAGGTCGCACAGCCATGTACACGGGGATAACCAGCCCCGGCAACCTTAAACTAGTGGAACCATTTGTTTTCGGTGCATCACCCAACAAAAACTCGGGGGTCCGAAGGCCATGAACATTGCCACCCCAAAGTTCTTCAAAATTTTAATAATCACTGTCTGTTTTGTTTCTACTTTTGCATAATGGCAGGAGGAAAAGAAGCATTATTTGAAGAGTGAAGAAATGGTGGGGCCTTGGATTGGGTTGTGATGGCGTTCTGATGTCATGAAAAAGTCGGGAGCCCCATCCTCAAATAAGAGCGAAAAATATTGCATTATTTATTTTTTACACCCACCCGGCCACTTATACTGTTACGGTTTCGCGGGCCGCGACACCGCCCAACCCACCGTGAAATCTCCACCCACTTAAAGCAAAACTCCTGTAAATCCCCAACCTTTATATTTCTGCCACTGGCCTCTTGCCCTTTTGAGAGTACAATAATTTAATTTGCCTTTTGGGTTTGGCTTTCTTGCCACCCATTAGAAAAATAATGGAAGTTATACCAATGCGCGCTGTTCAAATACTCGAGGGAAGGGAAGCGATACTTTTAAAAGGTTTTGTTATAATTGACAAGGGATCTAAAATTCCTAACGTCTGGGATGCCCCGTGCCTTAAACAAGCGCCTAGTAAGAATCCCCGGAAGTAGTAGGGTGCCAAGAGTACATTTTGAATTTCCCCCCATGGAAGCGGTGTTATGATGTCGGGGAACAATACTTTTGGGGCGCGTGTACTGAGAACTATTTTGACTTTTTGGGAAGTGTAGATTTTCCTGCTTAAAATACATACATGGGTTTCTATTTTTTAATTCTCTATTTCTCTATTTTACTACTAAAGAAATTTTTCTGTCAGTCAAAACAAAAATGGTCCCCATTGGTCGAATATGAAATGAATCGGAAACATTTGAAAACCCTAACGCAGTTACATGCTCGTGGTTGGCAAGCCGAACCCTTAAGCTACTGTTTAGTAAGGGTTTAAAGCTTTATATTTGCCGCCGTGAGACAAGTCTAAAACAAACCAAGGGTTTTTTTAAAAGGTTCAAAGATTTATGCTTTAAGGTTTCTATTATTTGGTGTGGAATGCGAGGGATATCGGCCCAGCAATGATCACTAGGACATTTCATCTTTACACATGAGCCATTGAAGGCCACATACATCACCACCGGCAGGAGTATGGAGAGAGCTAGTCACATGCAAGAATATAAATTAAATAAATATACATATAAAAAATTAAAAAATCAAGAAAAATTGCTTCAAAATTCAATAGTATATTTGGATAATAATAGGACCAAATTCCATTTTAATCTATGCAAACATTTAAAGAAAAATTGCGTCAAAATTCATGAGTATATTTGGATAATAATATGAAAGAAGGAAGGACTCTGAAGCAGTGGCGTATATAGGTCCTTAAAAAGAAAGGGGAATACGGGGGTGAATCCAGGATTGTTATAAAGGGGGTGGGGAGGGCTTGTGCGAAGCGAGCCTCAACAGCTGAGGGAGTTTACAATAATAGCAAAATTGCAATGTATTTCGGAGGGCCTCAGCCGAACCCCTGAGACTGTCTCACCGAACCCAGGATCAACCACTGCTTTATAATTACCTCAGCACTTCTACTTTTAACACTCCTGGTAATGAATCCTAAAACAATTACTCGTGAGGATACGAACTAATGAGACGTATGAGTTGTGGTGAGATCGAAGCACTTATGGCAGTGCTACCAACCGTTCGTATGACATACGGCAGAGAGCACCGAAAGGTTAGCCCTTTACCAGATGTCTTAACCAAAATTCAGGACACGACTTTTGTCTTGGACTGTACATGTGTTACTATTCTAATTTTACATTTTATTTTTCACTGCTAATAATATATATATATATATATATATATATATATATATATATATATATATATATATATATATATATATATATATATATATATATATATATATATATATATATATATATATATATATATATATATATATATATATATATATATATATATATATATATATATATATATATATATATAATATATATATATATATATATATATATATATATATATATATATTTATATATATATATATATATATATATATATATATATAAATATATATATATATTGAACTTAAGCATCATAGGGTTTACAGGTAGGTATTTAATACTATGGCTGCTTTATCCAAGCGTTCACAGCACTCTTGAAGGTCTGGAGTGACGAGGTAGAGTGAAGCTGTGTCTGCTGTACCATGCGGTTCCACACTCTTGTGTAGCGTGGAAGGAAGGAACGCAGAGATTTCTCCGTCCTGGCAAAAGAGACGATCAGTTGATGGTCCCTGGTAGCAGCAGTTCGTGTGGTGTGGCCGTGTGGTCTTGCCGAGGGCTGTCGGAGAGCAGCCAGGTGCGGGACATGCTGCTTGTGTGTCTTGTAAACGACGCACAGACCTGCTACGTCGCGACACTGCTGCAAGGGTTGCAGAGGAGGTAGAAGCTGGTCCTGCAGAGCCTTCAGACGTATTTACCGCTGGGCTCGGGCCTGTACCTTGTCAAGAAGGCTCAGGTACGAAAGGGGGCAGGAAGACCACGTGAGAGGGGCGTACTTCATAAGGGAGTGGACTTGAGCTGCATATCAGGTGGTGATCTCTTGGGAGTCAAGAAGGTGTGAGACACGCCGGACACAGCTAAGTTTCCAGGCGGCTTTCCTTGCAATGGTTCGGATGTGGTCGGTGAAGGTCAGGACGCTATTCACTTCCACCCCAAGTATGGAGAGGGACGTCTGCAGGCGCACCGGCCTCCCATCCAGTAAGATGGTAGGGATGGGAGTATCAGGAGGACGTTGTCGTCGGGAGATGAGCATCGCCTGGGTTTTCTCTGGAGCGAGATCCACTTGCCATCGACGACCCCATGAGATGACGGTTTGGAGGACCTGATTTATGTGAGCGACAGTCGTGCGGTGATCACCACTGTCGCAGGGGAATGTAAGGGTGCAGTCATCGGCATATGCATGTGTCTCTGGGATGAGCTGGAGCAAGTCATTGAAAAATACATTCCAGAGGAGAGGGCCGAGCACACTGCCCTGTGGGACGCTGGCAAAGATCGGGTGTTCCTCCGAAGTTTGACCGTCCTCCACCACTCTGAGAAATCTGTCCCGCAGGTAGTCTTGTAGTAGGAACAGCAGATGACCGCGGACACCCAAACTGTTCAGTTTGGTGATGAGGCCGTGATGCCACACCCTATCAAATGCTCCCGCAATGTCAAGGGCAATGACGTATGTGTCCTTTCTTTGGTCAAGACGCGTATGCCATGTGGTGGACAGATGGAGCAATAGGTCGGCCGCTGACCTGTTTGCTCGGAAGCCAAATTGCTTGATGTTAAGAAGGTGGTGTGATGTGAAGAAGGACGATATCTTGTCGGCAATTATAGCTTCCAGCGTCTTGCCAAGAACCGATAAAAGGGAGATGAGCCTAT
>JACEEZ010024372.1:15000-40000 GCA_016584305.1 Chionoecetes opilio | reverse complement strand
CTATTATATCATCTCTATGTAGCATTCATACAAAACATCTGTAAATATCCTTAAACTCATACTATCGTATACTATCTATATACTCTAGACCTGTTCAGAAAACAATTTTTTCCTATTTTTATACCCCACTGCAAGGTTTCCCATGCTTTTTGACCTGGAAAAGCCGAAAATCACAACCCTTATGAGCTAAAATGACAGGAACTTTTGCCTCATTGGACCTCAAGATATTAAGCCCGCGACAATAGAAAAGCGCCTAATTTTGCCTTCCGCCAGACTTTTTTTCACCTGAGACTTTTGTTCCAATTGGGATAGAACATCAAATTGGGTATCAAATTGAAGCATTTTTAATATTATTTCTGAAAAAACAATCCAAGTAAACATTCAAGAAAAAAAGACACATCATATCCAGAAAAAAAGCAAAATTTTCTGAAAATTTCATATAAATTTCATAAATATTACAATCTTGACATCAAAAAATGTGTGACAAAGACTCTAAAAACTATTTTCAAGTGGCAGAAAACTCTATTGTCTATCTATGTCTATACATTTTGGCTTATAATGGTTGTAATTTTCGACTTTTCCAGGTCAAAAAGCATTGGAAACCGTGCAGGAGGGTATAAAAATAGGAAAAAATTGTTTTCTGAACAGGTCTAGTGTGTGGTGTTGTGAGGAGGAACCCTGGGAGCCCTGGTGGTGATGTCCTGGCAGGCTGTGTGTGTGTTTACACACACACACACACACAAACACACACACAGCCTGCCAGGACATCACCACCAGGGCTCCCAGGGTTCCTCCTCACAACACCACACACTAGACCTGTTCAGAAATTTTTTTTTCCTATTTTTATACCCTCCTGCACGGTTTCCAATGCTTTTTGACCTGGAAAAGTCGAAAATTACAACCATTATAAGCCAAAATGTATAGACATAGACAATAGAGTTTTCTGCCACTTGAAAATAGTTTTTAGAGTCTTTGTCACACATTTTTTGATGTCAAGATTGTAAAATTTATGAAATTTATATGAAATTTTCAGAAAATTTTGCTTTTTTTCTGGATATGATGTGTCTTTTTTTCTTGAATGTTTACTTGGATTGTTTTTTCAGAAATAATATTAAAAATGCTTCAATTTGATACTCAATTTGTTGTTCTATCCCAATTGTAACAAAAGTCTCAGGTGAAAAAAAGTCTGGCGGAAGGCAAAATTAGGCGCTTTTCTACTGTCGCGGGCTTAATATCTTGAGGTCCAATGAGGCAAAAGTTCCTGACATTTTAGCTCAAAATGGTTGGGATTTTCGGCTTTTCCAGGTCAAAAAGCATGGGAAACCTTGCAGGGGCGTATAAAAATAGGAAAAATTGTTTTCTGAACATGTCTAATTATTATTATACTCACACACGTACTCATACATACATAGTATGTATACATGCATATGCACAAACATATGAACATATACGAGCATACAGTAAATATATTCAGACATATAAAATAGATGAAACCACACACACACACACACACACACCACACACACACACACACACACACTCATCCACACACAATGTACACATACACAACATAATCATTGATATTTACTTGAATTATCTCTCTAAAATATAAACATAATATAAACATGAAGTATACAAGTAGACCCATACTATATGATATCATATGTGCAGCAAAAAAGAGCTCAGAAATTATATGTATTCTTTCATTGTGTTTGTGAATGCAAAAGATACTTTTTTATTCTATACCTGAAGCTGTTAACGGATTATTATTGTTATTACGAGTGTATAATATTATTTCATCTCTAACCTTTTACATTTCTTCCTCCTGCCGCGCAATTTATTTCCAGATTCCACCGAAATTTGCAGAAGTAGGAGGAAAAAAAGTAGGAAGATGAAGAAAAAGAAGAGGAGGAGGAGGAGGAGGAGGAAGAGGAGGAGGAGGAGGAGGAGGAGGAGGAGGAGGAGGAGGAGGAGGAGGAGGAGGAGGAGGAGGAGGAGGAGGAGAAGGAGGAAGCATCAAGAAGGAAAGAAGGAACCGAGAGGAGCAATCTATATAGGGTACATGTGGGTACGTGTGTGTGTGTGAGTGTGAGTGTGAGTGTGTGTGCGTGTGTAAATCCTGAGAAAAAGACAGGACGAAAAGTAATGAGAAAGGAAAATAATAACTGACGCAAAGTGAAGGAGGAGGAGGAGGAGGAGAGAACACGAATAAGAATAATTTGTTGCTACTGCGTGAGAGAGGAAACCTTCCCCTATTTACTGTGAGCGGAGGTGGTGAAAGAGGAGGAGGAGGAGGAGGAGGAGGAGGAGGAGGATTTTTTCCCTCCATCGCGTCGAACCCACAATGCCTTATGCTCACGTGACTGGTTACCTTGAGTCTTAGGAGGAGAAGAGAGGAAGATGCAACTCCTCCTCCTCCTCCTCCTCCTCCTCCTCCTTCACCTCTTCTTCCATCACCTCCTCCTCCTCCTCCTCTTCCTCCTCTTTCTCCTCCTCCTCCTCCTCCTCCTCAATTCCTAAATTGTCGCACGCATAAAGCAGGTGGAGGTGTCATTCTATACATTAAAGAAAATTTGCAAGCAATCGAAATCGATAAAGTAAACAAAGATCATTATGACTCAGTCTAACGCAAAGATTAGGCTTACTATAAAAAAAAACGGTAAATTGCTTAACTATTGGGAAATATAATAGTCTCCCAAATCTAATTGCGGAAGTAGATTGCCTCCTGTAGTCACGAATAAATCGTTTGTGAAAATAATACGATACAATTATTTGTGGAAGTCTTTTAACCTACCTCGGATAACTTGGAATAATAATTTCTGCTGATAGAGAGGTCTGCGATTGCTTTGATAGGTGAACGAATATAATTTATCAGGTGGTCCGTGATGCCTACAAGGGATTAATAGTATCCTAGATTTAGTTTTCACTACCGACATTGATTTTGATTGGATCTACTGCGATATAGTGAACATTTTGGCAAACAGTGATCACAGTCTAATTCAGATGCGGCCTAAATGCAATGTTGATATCACAGAAATCGGGGGTTAAAACTAGTCCCAAAAATTATAATAAAGCAATTTCACGAAGATCAGCAGTGTCTAAGTCGAAATTGAATGGATTGACTACCTACGAATGGTAAATAACGCCGAAACATTGTTAATGTAGTCCACAAATAAACTCAATCGTAGGTGGAAAAACATGTTCCCATATAAGAAACGTTTGAATACATAACGACCAAGTGATGATTAACACGGTCGCCAGACCAAAAATGGTTCTGAAGTTCATTGTGTATGGGTTGGAAGCATTTTTTCGCTGCTGATTTCAAAATGGCATTGCTTTTTCTCTAGCACGTATAGTTTTTTTGAAATATCGGCATTTTAAATTTAATCGCTATTTATGATTATATACTTATATATAATTATATAATTCCTCCGAAACATCCCCCTACGTTAATATATTTACTCGTAATAGATTCTGGTGATGCTGCGGCTTTATTAGGACCTAATGAACATATCTTCAAAAAATATACTTAAATTATGTTCCAAATATATCCGAAATGTGCCATATCTTGGTAATATCCGAAAATATGTGCCAAATCACAGTAAATTCGACTTTATATATATATATATATATATTTCATATATTAATATATTAATTATTATATATATATATATATATTATATATATATATATATATATTATATAGATATATAATATATATATATATAGTTCTGTATTTGGGAACACAAGAAACTTCGGATTTTTTTTGAGAGAAAGATGCGCTAGTTCGAAGAACAGGTCCGATCTATACTGTTCTTCAGGAAGAACAGTCAAGATCTCAATTGTACTAATAGACTATATGATCCAACTATACCGATCACACAAAGGTACTCTCACACTTGCTCCATAGTACATCAGAAGTGTTTCTGTAGTTTGCTCTTTCGGGTGGAGCGCAGCTACTTTTCACGTTGTAGTGTCCAGCAATAGTCCCCTATCATGTTGGACTGAATCGTCCCGTGTATCTTCCATCGGTGGCAATGTCCTGGTGAAACGGTCCCCTGCGCATCCACTGACCGCGCCAAATTCGTTGGGAAGAAATCAAGATGTGAAATGAAAAAGTGAATTTTGAGTGACATCCGATCCCCACGCGCATGGTACTCTTCAACAACATGTCATTTACAAGTTCCTCATAATTCCGATGCTCGAACATTACCTATGTAGTTCTTTATAACAGCCAAAAAAGTTCTTCCACACAGCTTTTTCCAGGCATTAGGCTCTTTACAAAGTCATCATCATTGAGTATTGACAAATTTGAGGGCCATTGTAAAACACCTGGGTGCCCTTTTAACTTTGGCTTCAGATCCAGTGCGTTCAAACTTTGCTAACAAATACTGAAAGCCAGCACCATTTTTGATCCATGGCCTTCACAAATTTTCATTAACCAATTATTCAGAGGCAATGGAGGTAAGTACAAAACCTTTTCACTGTCAACAAGAGGTTTGTACATACATTTGAACCTGCCAGGTGAGTCTTTCGGTCGTGCTGGCCATTTCACCTTTTGTTGTTGTAATGTTTTGCGCGCGGTCCGCCTCTGAGTCCCTCAAACAAAAGAAAACACATGTGCCTTATGTAACCTAACTGAGTCCTAGAAGCAAGGAGATTACCTCAGGTCCCGCACCATAGGATTCCACTGATGTCTTCATATTTACCAGCAGATACAAAGTCTTCATAGTTTCATAGGTTCACTCATTTCATGGCCATAGGCGCAATTGGATCACCTCGGAAGCTTATTTCCTTTATGCAGAAGAACGGCTTTTGCGTGTTTTTTCCTGGAATCTATGCAACGCAGCACTCACTCTTATCATAAGTGTGAGACTCCAGAAAGCTGTTCCATGATTTGTCTACATCAAAAGTAGTAACAAGAGCTTGTTTCCATCTTGAAGAGCTTGAAAGTTCTTATATCTACGACGAAACGTGGGATGAGAACTCCTGCTTTAGTCAAATTCATTCCTTGAAACGAGATTTCAAGGACTTCACTTTCCTCCCTTGGGTAGATCTAGTTCCTAGCAAGTCATGTAGCATTTGCTGACTGATGAATTTGGGCTCTCTGTTGTCCCTGCCATTTCTGAAATTCTGTATCCATGGATTATCCTCCTCGTTCGAACTGATTCACTTATAGCACTTGCAATTGGAACTTTGGAACTGGGAGATCAGGACCATGTGGCACAGTGTCTGATGCAGAAGGTACGTCAGGATACCTGAATTTTCATACATCTGCGTTTTTTACTGATAACCTTGTGTTAGTGAGGCAGAAGTAGCAGTCATTACTGTGATCCTTTGTTCACGCCAAACCCATTGGGATGCCCGAAATGCCATGCCTGATGGCCGTTTGCCCGCATTCAATTCATGTAGTGGTTCACACATGGGTTGCCTGCTACGTGAGGGGGCCCACTTCTTCTTGATCACCTATACGGCACTTGAAGTAATGCAGATAAGCTCTTTAACATTCTTTGTAAGAATTTCTTCAGACTGTCAGGGGTAAAAATTCCACATTATGTAATCAAAAACTGTCCGATGCATTCCACACAGTTACGGCGCTCCATCACAGCCCGGTACCAGGTACTATATCCGTACACACTAAATTAGGACTCCACTAAATCAACCTCATACTGCAAGGAAAAAAAATACATGTTAACCTATGTCAATAGCTTGGATCAGTAGTAAATGTACTACACACTGTAACCCCTCGCTAATAACGCGCGCGCACACCCCCCTGCTCACTGCACAAACCACACTGAACTTCTAAAACACTGCACTGCCCTAAATAGGCTTGAGAAAGAAAAAGATTAGGATTTAAAATGAAAACATTTGTGAAAACTATTTCTGCTGATTTTAACCCATATTTTTTTTCATGAAATTGCGGTGATGGTTTCTCAAAACTGGTACGTGATAAAGAGTTAATTGAACATCAGATTCGGTTCAGACATGCCATTTACTATACTCAGCTTCATTTAGTCCCAGAACATATCTTCGATTTTTTTTTGGTCGACCAGTGTCATGAGATCTAACAAATCATTGACAGAAAGCGCCGAGCGTATAAAGTTTTACAAACGATCAATGCAGACTCATGCGATTCTTGAGAATACAACGACGTAAAACGTCGCTGCAAGGGACTAATTAAGTCTAAAAAGCGCGGTATGAAAAAAATTGCAAAGGAATCCAAAATCAAACCCGAAAGGTCTTTCAATACGTTCGCAGTAAGAAAAACGTCAAACAGTATTGGGCCACTGAAAGAAATATAATACTTGTTAACTGATAATAAGAGTATGCGTTCGTACGAAATGAATTCTTTAATGCGGTATTTATTTAGAAGCCGAAACTCCATTCCAGAACCAGTAACATGTATGCGGGACTCGAAGGATGACTGGTAATAGGCTGATAACAGTAGAACGAATATCAAAGTATTTGCTGAAACTTGACGCCAGCAAAATCCGTGGGGTGGACGAAAATCTCGCCGGCGACTACTTCTCGAATTCACAGTTCAACTTTTCGCTCCCCCATAAAGATTATTTGCAATAAATCGCTAGATGACCAAAATTTTCCTGTAATTTGGAATTAGCTACTGTTACACCGATATTCAGAAAGGGATAAGAGCCTCGAAAGTATTATCGCCCCATTAGTCTAACGTCCGTGATTTTTAAACTATTTGAGAAAATATTGCGGATAGAAATAGTGTCTTTTCTCGATTAAAATACTCAATACTAACTCCCAGCATGGGATTTCGAAATAAGAGATCCTGCTTAACAACATAACTGGATGTTTTTAATGCTTTATTCAACTGGGACCAAACTTCCCTCGGATGTAATATACCTTGATTTTCAGAAGCCTTCGATAACAGTTCCCCATAACCGACTTTGACCAAGCTAGGGCCATGCTTGGAGATCAATTATGTTCATGGATTGGCCGATTGGCTTTCAAAGTTCGTAAACAACGGGTAGTAATAAATGGCGAGGGCATCTGATTGGTTAGATGTTAAATAGTGGGGTGCTCAGGCCTCGGTCTTGGTCCTACTCTTTTTGTGATGATTTTCAACGATCTGGACTCCGGACTTGTATCTAAAATATCAAATTTGCAGATGACACCAACTAGGCGGTAACACATATACTAGAAAAACTGCGAATTCATACAAAGTTGATCTCGACAAACTATCGATTGGATTTGATAAATGGCTATTAAAATAAATTTCCGATAAATGTAAAGTAATGCATAAGGCAACGATAACCTCAAATATAACTATCAATGAAAAATAAATCTTTTAACTGAAGTACAGCAGGAAAAGGTTTTTAGGTGTCCATCATCAGTAATGAACTGAAACCAGTCCGCATTGTCTAGCTGCCAGTAAAAAAGGAAAATATGATGTTGGGCTTTATTAAACGTAATTTTGAACATAAAACTCCGAAAGAAATGACACAATTATACACGTCCTTGGTTAGGTCCCACTTGGAAAATGCCGTTCAATTCTGGTCGCCCTGTTTCGTAAAAGATCAAGCCAAATTGGAATCATTTCAAAGAAGAGCAACCAAACAAATTCCATCTCTGCGAAATTCATCTTATGAAAGGGGAGACTGCGGAAACTTAATATGTTTTCCTTAAGGATCGTAGAATCCGTGGGACTTGATAGAACCTTTAAGATTCTAAAAGGTTTTGATGTCACTAATCAGGAAACCATTCGAGCTTTCAACTCAAGTGACAACAAAATAATTTTTTTAAAACTAACGGTCAACTTTTGCATCCCCGATCTCCGAAAAAAATTTTTCAATTTGAGCCCGTTAAAACGATGGAACAAGTTACCCAAAAATGTTTTCGGACCCCCAGCACAAAACTACATTCAAAACAACTTGACGGCGCACTGTAAGTAAATTATTGATATGCAAATTCGTATCTATCCCCCGTATCGATTATCTATGGTATGGTGTTAAGCTAGTATTTTTCATACCCTATCATTTGCACTATAAACTTCCATGTTCCTATTCTTTTTTGGGAATGGTATCATTTTCCAACTGTTTTTTTTACAATAGTTGATAGTTGTAGTATTATTCGCAGTACCCTCGCTATGGCCCAATAGGTCCCGGTTTATGTTTTCTTGTAACCTTTAAATCCCCCTCCTCCTCCCCTCCTGCTTCCTCCTCCTCCTCCTCCTCCTCCTCCTCCTCCTCCTCCTCCCCTCATTTTTCCCCCCTCCTCTTCCTCCTCCCCCTCTTCCCTCCCCCTCCTCCTCCCCCTCTCCTCCTTACGCCACCTTCCCCTCCTCCCCCCACCCCCTCCTCCACTCCACCTCCTCCTCCCCCCCCCCTTTCCCCCCTTTTCCCCTCTTCCTCGCCTCCTTTTGTTCCAGAAAAGACTGGATCCGAAGAGCACCACAGTCAAAGCGCCCTTAACTCACAACCTTCAAAAAATTTTCAGGTTCTTGGCAAAAGGAAGGAAGATACACGGACAAATTTTGATTGGGAACTCAATTCCCGAGGACAGCTGGTTGGTTTTGTGATAGGGTTAAAAGGGATAAAAGGAAGCCTTCTGTTTTCCCAGGAGCCAACTCGACGACATCCTGCAGCCTGCGATGACGTCACCAAAAACAAAACGTAAAACCTCTATGTCTTTCATACAGGAACCAAAGACGTGTGCATCGGATCTGAAGAAAACTGGGCAAGTCAGGAAATTGATCCGGAAAATTTGACTAAACTTTTTATATAATTAAATCAGGAATCCCCAAACTGGAGTTGGGCAACGCTTTTACGATAAAACGTTCAGCGAAATAAACCGGCTAAGGGCTCTTTGTGAACCGGAAAATTTTGCTTCGCAAAATTTTTGGGTAATTTCTACTAAAGACCCCATCCTGGTTGAGGGTTCCACCTGTTTGGTGATGACGGACTCCCCCGCCCCGTTGGTCTCACGATTAGATCTCTAAATTGATAAAGTTTTTCCTTTTTTCGATCAAAAAAAAGGGGAGCGGACGGCATTACGCTCACCCTTAAAACCCCCTTTTTTACCCCCCAGCAACGCTGGGTACTTTTTGTTTCCGCAAATACTAATCAAAGTCTTATAAAACGCTCTGTTACATTGGGGCCCTAAAAACCCTGGGCCGGGAAACCCTCACGCCAGGTTACCAAACTATTAACCCGGGAACTGCGGAGCAAAGTTTTTTTTGTGCCACCGTGCGGGGAGTGAGTAAAAAAGTGACCATTACAGAATTAGATGAAAAATTTACATCAACTCAAGGTTAAAATCCCCATCCGGCAATAATATATTTTTAACCCAAACGTAGGGGTTTGTGGTGTAGTTGTGGCGGGGGTTAAAAATCTGGCGCGAATGCACCAAACGCTGGCGAGAGCTGCTGATTTAGATCAGGGGTGCCATCCTTGGGATTTTTTTCCCCAAAATTTTGAAGGGGTTATTCAAGTATTTCTCCCGTATTTATCTCAAAGGTAAGCAAGGGGACCGTTATACCGTACCTTTTAATAAACTACGGAGAAATCTTGAAAAATTTCCCCCAAAAGTGCCAAGCTAGACAAAAAATATCACAACGCCAGGACCTAAATCCCAAGATCTTTGGAAAAAACCCAAGGAGTTGTATATCTTTGCGTACAGCGTAGTTAGGCAGATAGTGGTGTGTGTTATCGAGGGCTGACATCAAGGCGTATATGTGACACAGTTTGTAGACTTTTACGAATGTTGGCGCGGTTTTTGTATGCAATTGAAAATTGCGCTTCCGGAAAGCTTGCCGCAGTCACTCAGCTGAGCCTTCCGGAAGGCTTCTCGCAGCCCATGGGTTAACCCCTTCACTGCGCCTGGTACAATACGGTCTCTCAGCTATTTAAGGGTTCACTGCGGCTGGTACATATATGGTTTCTGTATTCAAACTGCGCGCTCAATGATATTATGGGTAATATTCGTTGTGATAGGCTTGTATGGCAACAGTGTCAAGTGTTGCGATATAATAGAACCTCGTTTTCTGCTTGCGTGAGTTCGTGTGACTAATAAGGTCAAGCGGTACAGTACGACGTGTTGACGCTGCCGCGCCCTCTACTTCAATGGCGAGGCTAAATAGTCAAGATATTCAACATATTCTTGATGGATATAAAACAGAAGTATGAATGAATGAATGAATGCATGAATGAAGCATTTATTTACCAAAATATGCTGTATTAGGTTGAGCAGTAAGTAGTTTCATTGTGCGCCTGACAGCACGACCACGGCCCTGTTGCTGCACTTTGACGTAACTCTTCACTTAGCTGGTAGCCTCCACCAAGGCCAAACATAGATTTTCTGGTATTGAATGAGCATCCTATTCCTTTAGGCACTTTAAAATATGTTCAGTAACTATTTTATGTTTTAATTAAACCTGCCGCACAGGTGGGTAGGCCTATGAATTTGATATCCGCAGTGAAGGGGTTAAGGAACTTAAATTTCTATACACGAATGCCAGAAGCATTATTTTAAAGCGTAATGAATTACTGGCTTACGTTGTTTCCGAAACGCCAGATATCGTTAGTATCACTGAGAGTTGGTTCATAACCAGAGATAAACATTTATTATCTGAAATAAACATTCCAGGCTACAAGACATTCTTAAATTGTCGTACCCATAAAGCAGGTGGAGGTGTCATTCTTTACATAAAAGATAATTTGCAAGCAATCGAAATCGATAAAGTAAATCAAGATCATTATGACTCAGTCTACGCAAAGATTAAGCTTAACGGTAAACTGCTAACTATTGGGACAATATACCGTCCTCCTAAATCAAATGCGGGAGTAGATTGCCACCTGTATGAGGAGATACAGTCAGTTGTCAACAATAATAACGATACAATTATATGTGGAGATTTTAACCTACCTCGTATAAACTGGAATAATAATTCTGCTGATAGAGAAGGTCACAGAAAATCGGTTATTAGTTCCCAACTATAAAAGCAGATTTCACGAAGATCAGCAGGGTACTAAACGAAGTTGATTGGATTGACCTAGTAGATGGTAATAACGCCGAAAACATGTGTAATTTATTCACAAGCAAACTCCAGATCGTTTTGTTAGAAAAATCAATTTCCATGGTACAGGAAACGTGTTGAATAACAAATAAAACGCCCGTTGGATGATTAATGAGATTCCAACAAATCAGTCTGGCAATTGCGCCGATGCGTATAAAAGTTTACAAGCGATCAAATGCGGACTGCGATTCTAGAGATTACAATAACGTAAAGCGTCGTTGCAAAGGATTAATTAAGTCTAAAAAGCGGGAGAACGAAGAAAAAATTGCAAAGGAATCCAAATCAAACCCGAAAAGGTTCTTTCAATATGTTCGAAGTAAGAAAAACGTCAAAACATGTATTGGGCCACTGAAAGATAAGAATAACATCTTAATAAATGATAATAAGAGTATGGCGTCCATACTCAATGATTACTTTAATGTGGTTTTTATTAAAGAAGACGAAGCTCCATTACCAGAACCAGTAAACATGTTTGCGGGACTCGAAAGTGATCGATTGGTAATAGGAGAGTTAACAGTAGACGTAATATCAAAGTATTTGCAGAAACTTGACCCAGCAAAATCCGTGGGGGTGGACGAAATCTCGCCGAGATTACTTCGCGAATGTCACAGTCAACTTCCGCTCCCATTAAAGATTATTTTCAATAAATCGGTAATGGACAAAAATATTCCTAGTATGTGGAAATTTGCTAATGTTACACAGATATTCAAGAAAGGAGGTAAGAGCCTTGCAAGCAATTATCGACCAATTAGTCTAACGTTGGTGATTGTTAAACTATTTGAGAAAATAGTGCGGGATAAAATAGTGTCTTTTCTCGGTGAAAATAACTCAATATTAAACTCCCAGGATGGATTTCGAAATAAGAGATCCTGCTTAACAAACCTACTCCATTTTTTCAATGTCATTTATTCAAACTGGGACGCTAAAACTCCCTCGGATATAATATACCTTGATTTTCAGAAAGCCTTTGATACAGTTTCCCATAAGCGAATTTTAACCAAGCTAAGGGCACATTGCTTAGGAGATCAGCTATGTTCATGGATTGGCGATTGGCTTTCAAATCGTAAACAACGGGTAGTAATAAATGGCGAGGCATCTGATTGGTTCGATGTTACTAGTGGGGTGCCTCAGGGCTCGGTCTTGGGTCCTACTCTTTTTCTGATATATATCAATGATCTGGACTGCGGACTTGTATCTAAAATATCGAAATTTGCCGATGACACCAAATTAGGCGGTAAAACATATACTAGAGAAAACTGCGAACTCATACAACGTGATCTCGACAAATTATCAGATTGGCGTGATAAATGGCTATTAAAATTAAATTTCGATAAATGTAAAGTAATGCATACAGGCAACGATAACCTCATATATAACTATCTAATGCAAAATAAATCGTTCACTGAAATACAGCAGGAAAAAGATTTAGGTGTCATCATTAGTAATGATCTTAAAACCAGTACGCATTGCCTAGCTGCCAGTAAAAAGGCGTATATGATGTTGGGCTTCATTAAACGCAACTTTGAACATAAAACTTCGAAAGTTATGACACGATTATACACGTCTTTGGTTAGGCCGCACTTAGAATATGCCGTTTAATTCTGGTCGCCTTGTTTCGTAAAAGATCAAGCCAGATTGGAATCAATTCAAAGAAGAGCAACCAAACTAATACCATCTCTGCGAAATTCATCTTATGAAGAGAGACTGCGGAAACTTAATATGTTTTCCTTAAATGATTGTAGAATCCGTGGGGACTGATAAAAACCTTTAAGATCCTAAAAGGGTTTGATGTCATTAATCAAGAGAACCTATTTGAGCTTTCTCCTCAATTGACAACAAAAAATAACGGTTTTAAACTGAACGGTCA
The DNA here is from genome assembly GCA_016584305.1 of Chionoecetes opilio. NCBI lineage: Eukaryota > Metazoa > Arthropoda > Malacostraca > Decapoda > Majidae > Chionoecetes > Chionoecetes opilio. Next base: position 27,092 of record JACEEZ010024372.1, on the reverse strand, counting down.
ACGTTGTGTTACTGAGCTCCGTAAAATTTATTCAATGTCAGTGTTGTTGATCGATGGAACAAATTACCAGCAAATGTTGTCGATGCCAGCACAATAACTTCATTTAAAAACAGACTTGACGCACCCTGTAAAGTAAATGGGTATTGATATTTCCCTGCGAGTTCATAATATAGTCCCCCGGATCGATTAGTGTCAGTGGTAGTTGTAGGTAGCATATTTCATATCCTATCATTCTTCACTAGGAAACATCCATGTTCCTATCATTTTTAGGGACATGGTATCATTTTCCAACCGTCCTCTTACATGTAGTTGATAGTTAGTAGTATGTAGTGCAACAGATACCCTAGTTATGGACCAATAGGTCTCCTGGTATCTGTTATTCCTATGTATTCCTATATATTCGACCTCCTCCTTATTGTCATCGTACTCTTCCTCTTCCTCCTGTTTTTCATTCTCCTCCACGTCTCCTCGTCTTCTTTCTGCTGCATCGTGTGTTTCCTACCTGTATGTATCTTATTTTTGAACAATTTTCTGGTTTTCTTCTCTCTCTCTCTCTCTCTCTCTCTTCTCTCTCTCTCTCTCTCTCTCTCTCTCTCTCTCGTCTCTCTCTCTCTCTCTCTCTCTCTCTCTCTCTCTCTCTCTCTCTCTCTCTCTTTTCTCCTCTCTCTCTCTCTCTCTCTCTCTCTCTCTCTCTCTCTCTCTCTCTCTCTCTCTCTCTCTTTTCCTCTCTCTCCTCTCTCTCTCTCTCATCTCTCTCTCCTCTCTCTCTCTCTCTCTCTCCTCCTCTCTCCTCTCTCTCTTCTCCTCTCTCTCTCCTCTCTCTCTCTCTCTCTCTCTCTCTCCCTCTCTCTTCTCTCTCTCTACTCTCTCTCCTCTCTTCTCTCTCTCTCTCTCTCTCTCTCTCTCTCTCTCTCTCTCTCTCTCTCTCTCTCTCTCTCTCTCTCTCTCCTCTCTCTCTCTCTCTCTCTCTCTCTCTCTCCTCTCTCTCTCTCTCTCTCTCTCTCTCTCTCTCTCTCTCTCTCTCTCCCTCTCTCTCTCCTCTCTCTCTCTCCTCTCTCTCTCTCTCTCTCTCTCCTCTCTCTCTCTCTCTCTCTTTTTTTCATGCTCCATTATTGTTATCTGTTTACTCGTTATCAATATATTGCAGTTCTTCACGTATTCCTCAATCCATTTTCTTTACTGTTAAGGGATCTCTTTAAGTAATCGTCCAGATCCTTTTTTTCTTTGCATAATTATGTTGAATGTTCATTCAGAATACCTAATCCTCATTAAAAGAAATGCATTTTTACGCCCTATTTCCCTAAAAACATGACTTTTGAAAAAAGCGCTAACAAAACAACAACCCCGTTCCAGCCGTGGCGCGAGACTTGCTGATGCCGTCACGTGAGGGCGACAATCTGCTTCATACAGCCTGCCTTTCCCCCGGCGCTCAAACATTCTCCACACATTATCGTGGCCGAATAGGTCGGGAACGGGTGATAAGCTCTCTGGAAAGGCACAGCTTTCCTGCTGCACCCATAAAAGATGCAATAATATGCCATATCGCAAATACAATATATCAGACACACCTAAAATTCTTCAAGTACTATATCTATTTCTAGTTCTACGTGTATTTGTATTACCACAGGGTTGGGAGGCCACCTCAGATGATGTCACCGAGCAGTGGTGCGTCGTTTGCAAGTCGTGAGGAGCGTTTTGAAAGCTCGGGGAATTTACAGATTTTGATTGCGACTTATTTTAAAACGGGTGACTGGATACAAAAAAGTGACAACATATTGTTGATTTACTCGATAATGGTTATATTTTGACTGCATTAAATCAGGAATGATGAAATGGTCTGGACGATTACGTTAAGTCTTTTTGTTGTTCCTTACATTGATGCGTAAATGTTTATCTAAGTCATTATTATACGCAGTAAATTACGTTTTCGATTTTCTTAAGTGATATGTCAGTCTATTTCTATATAGGTATAGCTACTCTTCTTTAGTTGTCTTTTCTTATTGTTGATATCTTTTCTTCTGTTTTTTTTCATTTGCTGTGGGAAAACGGAATAAAAAAAAGGAAAAGCAGGAATGGGGAGGGGGGCAGGGAAAAATAGGTGGTGGAGAACGAGCTGAATGAGAGAAAAGACGGGGGCTTAACCCAAGCGCTTTCGTTTTTTTTATTGTGGGGGACCCCCGCGAGTACTTCACCCGACTCCGCCATGGGAAAAAAAAAACCACGTGGGGGCGACAAGGAGGGAAGGGGGGGGAAAAAGGTCCCTTGACACCCCGGGGGCAGCACCGGGGCGCCCCGCCCGACGCCCCCCCCACGAGGGCCCACGCCTCCTCTCTTCGCAAAAATTTTCTTTATTGAAATACACAAAATTACATTATTACAAAATCTTTGTTTACATATTTTTTAGCGGGTTTGAAAGGTTATATTGGGGCATCATAAATTGATGGTTACTTTAAGTATAATATACATAGTTTAAATTTCTATAAAAATTTTTTGGGCATTGGTTTTTGGGGTTTTCCCCGGGGGAAAGGTAGGAATTTTTTTGTCGCAGGCGAGTGAGGGGTGGGGGTGGAAATGCGCGATATATGATTTTTGGCGTCTTGTGTCTGGCTAGGGTTGGGGGGTTAAGAGTGAAAGGGTGGTCCCCGGGCAGGGAAAACAATTTTTGGCGTGTTGGTTCTGGCTATTTTTGGTTGGGCGTTATATGGGTTTTGGGGGGGGTTTTGGGTTGGAGCCCGAAGGTTGATTTTTTGGTGTGTGATATTTTGCGGGGGGTAAGGAACTTAATGGTGTTATTTCGTCGGGATATATTTGGGAAGGCGTAAAGTTTTTTTGAGATTTATTGTGGTGATTATTTAAAAGGGGTATTTGGCGTCTCGTGTAGCTCGCGAATTTTATAAGTTTTCCCATTTGCTTTTTAAAGAAATCTAGGCCTTTTTTTTGAATGGTTTGTATTTTTCAGGTGTTGTTTTGATTTTAAAGGGAGGGGCCCAAGGGCAGTAATTAAAAGTGGTTGTACTAATGTTTTAAATAGGTGATTTTTGGTTTTCTCGTTGGGCTTCGCGGAATTATATGGCTTTGAGTATGTTCTAGGTGCCCCCTTTGGGGTAAGGTTTTTTTAAAGCGGGGGAATTATCATTTTGAACCGAAACCTTTTTTTGTTTTTCTATGGGGGTTTGGGTGGTTTTTTGGGGGGAAAGGGTAGAGGAAAATTAGTTTTTGGCCCTCCTCCCTTGATGTTGAAGTATTTTACTGTTGTTTTCTGAGGGTGAGAGGATGCCCTTTAGCCCCAAAGGCTTTGGGGGAAGTTCTTTTTGTAAACGCCGTGACAGAAAACTTGTCCTGCGCGTGTGAGTTGTGGCGTCATCGGCGTTTAAATGGAATGATTCTCGGTGTCGGGCCCGGGTAATCTCGGGGTTACTGTTGTAAGTTTGGGGAGGAACGGAACCTTGAGAACGCCTGCGAGGGGGGAAAAGGGAGGAGGGGTAGGTGTGTTGGTGTTTGAATCAAATTTGACGGTCCAGGAAAAAGTTACGAGAAGGGCCGTTGTGTTAAAGGGGGAAGAGAAATTTTGAAAATTTGAACATTGCCCGTGTGCCAGACATGAAAAAGCTTGTTTGACGTCCTTTGGGTCCGGGGGCGTTTTGAAGTGGGGGAAGGGTTTAAGGGGAAAGAATGGGGTTGGGGCGTCTTCCGTGGAGAATCCCTTCTGAACCCCAAATTTGTTTTGGGGAGAATTTCTTTTTTAGGTGCGTCCTTAGCCTATAATTTATGATTCTCTCGAAGTTTTCCCCCAAGATCCCCAGGAGCTAATGGGGCGGTAACTGTTGGAGGGGTGGTTTTTTTTTGTTTTTTTGGTAAGGGATGTAGGGGGCATTTTTCTTTGGGTTTTGGGGGAAAAATACCCGTAGCAGCGCTGCGTTTGAAAATTTTTGGTTGGGGAAGGGAAAATTTTACACATTGGGAGTTGTTTTGTCATGGCCTGTGATCCCTTTTGGGCCCGGGGGCCCCCGGTTTTTGGGGTGTGTTTTAGGAGGCGGGGCGACTTTCTTCCCGGGGGGAGGTGAGGGGGTTTTGGGTAGTTAAAGGTGGATGTGTCGATGTTTTTTGAGGGGGAGGGTGTCTGTTTGGGGTGTGTTGCATGGTGTTATGATGGGGTGAATGTGTTTACTGGGTATATGGGGGGAGTGGGGGGGGTCGAAAAACCGCTGCCAATGTTTTTAAAAAAATGCCCGCCCACTTAAAGAGGGCCCGTGACTCGGGTGTTGGGGACTAGAAAGTGTTCAAATGGTCCTTGTTTGATCCTCGAGGTTATGATTTTACCCCAAAAGTGGGGGGGTTTGTTTTTTCAAATAAACCCCGTTTTTTTATCATTTTTTGCCAATAGGGTTTTTGGATCGATTTAAGCTACAAGTGATTAGGGATATTTTAGTCTCTGTATACGGGGATTGGTTTGAAAATTTTGTGAAAGGCGTGTTTTGTACTATAATGGGCTTTTTCCGATTGAGGGTTTAAAACTTGTATATTTTGTGGTGTTTCTTAGGATGTTTGGTCGCCTCCCGTTGGGATTTCTGTGTAGGGTATCGATGGCCGTGTCGATGGTGGTTGGGGCTGGCCTTCGAGTGGGGGGGCGGTGTAGGGGATGTCAGTGTGTTTTTGTTTCGCTCCAGTTTGTGTTTTTGTAGTCTGGGCTGGGGTGAAGGTATGGCTATTGGATTTGTGGTATAGGGGGGATACAGGTATGGGGTCGGACCCGCATAGCGGTCCTTGGGAGAGGTGGTGGTGGTATGTAGGCTGTTGTTCCCTGAATCTAAATCGGGTCGGCCTGAGCCATTATGGGTGAAAACAGGTTTTTTGAAGTCGGGGCCAAGAAATCTTAGGCTTTTTTAATGGGGGATTTGGGTAATTTGGTGGCCGTGTGGTTAATGGTTTTGTTTGGAAAGTTTTGGGTTTTTGGCATTTAGGTCAGCGAGGAGGTAAAGGATATGGGTGTGATTAAAAGTTGGGTTGGGCAGGCGAGTGGGGAAACCAGCGTTAGGGCGGGCGTATGTTTGTGGCCCCTATCTAGGCCCCTGTACGTGTATTTTTGTGGCGGGAAAAAGTGGGGGAGGGCCCGCTTGGGGGAAAATTTATGTCTGGGTGGATTTTTACGAGGATAGAACGCCCTTGGGGGTTTTACAGGTGTATTTTGTGGGGTACCGTATAATTTGTTTGGGGTGAAGGGGCCAGTTGGGTTTAGGGGAACTATGTCAGATCAAGGAAGGATAAAATTGGAGACATATTCTTTGTTATGGTAGCTGCGACAGTTAGTTGTGTGATTATTAACATGGGGAGTAGGGGGTAAGTTGTAAGTCCCACTTCGCTGGAGAAACGGTTGTTCGCGGCTTGGGACCTTTATCGCAGATCAGGGGGATTTTCCCCCTAAACCGAGGGGGACATAAAGGGGGAGGCGGGGAGGGTTTTCGGGGGTGTGGGTTTGGTTTTTCCACTGGGGACATGGGAGCAAGGCGACATGAGAGGTTGGGGCGGGGCCGAGTGTTACTTTGCCGGAGACCGGGGGCCATAGGACCGCTTTTGGGCCCCAAAGGGGTTGGGAGGGGGGTGTGGCGGCAGGGAGGGGGGTACACTGCGTCCGCCACAGGGTTGGCTCCAATAACGCCTTGTGGGCCCGGGGGGGGGTTTGGCGGTAGGGGGGGCATATTTTTGAGTCCCCAGAGTTTGGCGCGCAAATGTTTTTGTTGTCTGTTTCCCCGTCGTGCTTGATGGAAGAGGGGGGCAAGGGAGAGGGAGGGAGAGAGGCCTTGAGGGGGTCTTAAGGGGAGGGGGAACAAGAGGGGAGGGGGAGGGGGAAAGGGAAGGGGGGGGGGGGATGGTTTCCCAAAGTTGCGTGCGTAGGTTTTTCCCTTTCGGACGCAAAGGGATGGGGGGAAGTTGTTAGGGATATTTGAGGCGGTGGGGGTTTGTTAAGGATTGTTGAAAAAAAGTTGCAAGTCCCCCTTTGGGCCCTGGGTGCTGCTGTTTGCACACCACGGCTATTTTAGTTTTTCCTTGGGGGGTATCGTGAAGGGGAGGGTTGTAGTTGGGGGGTAGATGTTTTTTGTTGTTGTTTTCTTTAGCTGGCGTTGGTTGGGTAGTTTAGGGGGGGGGGGGGGGGGCCCGGGCGTTGTACAAGTTGGTTGCGTGTGTTGGTTTTTGGGGCTGGGTGCTTTTGGAGACGCTGTCTTCTTGTTTTTGGGGGGGGGATTTAAAGGGGACGGCTGCATATCTCCGTTGCAATTGCACATTTTTTTGGTTGAAGTGCAGGATTTGTATAGTTCCTAAAGGAGCAATTTGAGCATGTTTCAGTCGGGGCGGGGGGAAATATTTGTCCCGTGGTCAAATTTTAGGCATTTGTAACATTGGTACCCGGTAAGTATTTTTTCGAAAGTTGATTTGTAGTCGGGGATGATTTGGCTGAAAATTTTGATGCCGTTTTTGGGCAGCTGGTCAGGTGCTTTTGGTCTTTAGTCCTTTTTTTTAACATATGACTTGCTGGTAAAATTGAAGGACTCGAATTTTACCTCGTTCCTGTCCTGGATTCGGGTTGATGTCGTTGATGCCCCCGAAGGTGGCAGTGTCGATGCAGCGGGGGTAGAATGGTTCTGGGCCGACAGGTGCTGGGGATTCGACAAAGGGGGAATCCTTTCCCCCGCTTTTTTGGGTGTTCTCGCGGGGGGAGTGGGCTTCATGTCGTTTTCGTTGACCAGGCCGACAATCACATATGGGCCAGACTTGAAGCATTTGGTGTGAAGGGTGTCAGTTATTGTAGAAAGCGGGGCTTAGGTCCCCAGGGAGTTTTTTCGTTTATTTTTTTGTATTTTTATTGGGTTGGGGGGGGCAGTTGGGCGGTAGGGTGGGAGCGGCCAGGGGTTGGGGGGGGGCATGCGTTTTGGCAGAGGGGCCCCACCGGGGCTGGGGAAGGGGGGGAAAGCGGGGGTTGTTCAGGGGAATTTAAGAAAAATCCGGGTGTAAGGGGTTTTCAGGAAAAGCGGGTGGGGTGGGGGGGAACCAGTATCGGAGTATCGGGGGGGGATGGCACAAGACACAGAGGGGGTTTTTAGAATTACGGGTTGGGGTGGAAAACAAAAATCTGGGAAAACGGGTGGGGGGAACACAGACACCGGGGAGTTTTCAAATTATGGGTGGGGGGGAACCGTATCGGGAAAAGTATCAGGGTGGGGGGTTTTCAAATAACTGGGTGGGAACACTGAGGGGACATGGGGAGTTTTTTTTTATATGGCGGGTTGGGGGGGAACACAGGGGATTTTTGAGCTGGGGGTGGGAACACTGAGGCACAAGGGGGGAGTTTTTTTTAAAGCGGGTGTGGAGGAAAACGGGGAGTATTTAGAAATGGGTTTTGGAACATGCGGCAATGGTGAGTTTTTTTTATAGGGGGTGGGGAAAGGAAAACAGGGGGGTTTTCAAAGCGGGGTGGGAAAAATTGAGGGACAAGGATGAGTTTTTTTTTAAATTTTCGGGTGGGGAGGAATGCAGGGGTTTTTTAGAACTGGGTTTTTGGGAAATTTTAAAAAAATTGGTGATTTTCTAGTAGCCTAAAACAGGGAAATTAAAAAACTTCCCCCGAACCCTTTTGGCAGGTTCCGGGGGCGGGTAGAACAGGGAAAACGGGGTGGGGGCTGAGCAGGGGGGAGTAAGGCGTGGGAGGGCAGGGGGGGTTCCACTCGTAAAATTAGCCGGGGGTTTGTAATTCGGTTAAAGAATGAAGTTCAGGGCGGTTTTGGCAATGCCCGTGACTTAACCTGAAGAAACAGGGGGTTCAAAGGGGGGGGAAAAAGGAAGGGAGAAAAAGGGGAGGGAGAAAGGAGGAGGGGAGAAGGGGGGGGAAAGAGGAAGGGAGAAGGGGGGGGGAGAAAGGGGGGAGGAGGGGGCGGGGAAAGAGGAAAGGGAGGGGGGGGAGGAAAAGGGGGGGAGAGGAGGGGAAGGAGGAAGGGAAAGAAAAAGGGGAAGGGGGGGAAAGGGGAAAAGGGGGGGAAAGGGGGGGACCGGGGGGGAAGGAAAAAAAGGGAAGAAAAAGGGGGGGGGGGGGGGAAAAAAAAAAAAAAAAAAAAAAAAGGGGGGGGGGGGGGGGAAAAAAAAAAAATTTTAAACAAATTTTTTTTTAACGGAAAAGGGGGGGAAAAAACCCCCAAATGGTTTCCTTTTCCAATTACTCTTTTTTCCTTGATATTTTTTTTTAGATTTTGTTTTTGCTTCCCCAATGCACTCGACACACCACAACACACCACACCCACACACAACACACACACACACACACACACACCACACACACACACACACACCACACACACACCACACACACCACACCACACACCACCACACACACACACACACACAAATAAGTAGATTAGTCATAGTAGCAACTAAATCACAGGCACGTAGTCGTAAAAAGCATTCCCCACCAGTCACCTGCAGGCAGGTTCTCGGAGCGGCGTCACGTAACGAGTGAGGACGCGGGTGAAGGGGTGAGCGAGGGCGTGAGTGGAAGGCGTGAGGGGAGGGCGTGAGTGGGGGCGCCTTGCCACTCGTTAATTAATTAGCCGGTTTCGCCTAATCTCGTGTTAACGTAACTGATAGTAGTCAGCGGCCGGTCCTTTGGTGCAATTTCGCCTCTGTTGACTTACACTGATGAAACGATTGAGGCCCGATCTGCCTGAGAGAGAGGAGAGAGAAGGAGAGAGAGAGAGAGAGAGAGAGAGAGAGAAGGAGAGAGAAAAAGGGAGAGAGAGAGAGGGGAGAAGAGAGAGAGAGAGAGAGAGAGAGAGAGAGAGGGGGAGAGGAGAAGGAGAGAGAGAGGAGAGAGAGGGGAGAGAGAGAGAGAGAAGAGAGAGAAGAGAGAGAGAGAGAGGGGAGGAGAGAGAGAGAGAGAGAAAAGAGAGAGGGGGAGGGGAGAGAGAGAGAGAGAGAGAGAGAGAGGAGGAGAGAGAGAGAGAGAGGGAGAGAGAGAGAGAGAGTTGTCAGAGAGCGAGTATTTCGCTGTGATGCTAATCAGCCATAATATGTTCCTTGTGGTGGATATATCTTTCTCCCTCACTCTCTCTCTCTCTTTCTCTCTCTCTCTCTCTCTCTCTCTCTCTCTCTCTCTCTCTCTCTCTCCTCTCTCCCCTCTCTCTCTTCTCTCTCTCTCTCTCCTCTCTCTCCCCTTCTCTCTGTGTCACGCACACACACACGCATGCATGTTTGAAAGACAAGCCCTATCAGTGTTTACAGGTGAAGGCAGGTTTCATATATGCAGCACGACGCCATGCAAACAGCAGGTATTATTGTCATGCATTACATCCACGTGTTTTATGACCCTCTGTCCTCCTCCTACTCCTTCACCTCCTTTTCCTCCTTCATCGTAGAGTCGCGTCTACACAGCCCCTCCAACACGTCTCAGACAGCCCCGAGTTAACGGTCACTACTACAACTTTTGACCTGTGACGGGCTGTGGTTCAGTAAGGGTCCTGACAGTTAGTGACCATCATCGGGATTTATGTACCAGCGGGGTCACTGCTGCAGGGGGCATTAAAGTGTATGGCGTCTTACTTGGAAAGTGCACAACCGCAGTGGATTGAACGGACATGGGGACTGATTGACTGCTGCTTCCCAAGAATGCGCCAGGCATGGCTGCCGCACCACTCTTGAATTTCCACAGTGAGCCTACACCAACACTACATTAGACATCATGACACACACAGATAGCCCCGAGTTAACGGTTACTGTGGAAATTATCCATCAACCACCCTCTCATAATTGGTAGAGTGGTGGTTTTGTTTCCCCCCCCCCTTGTGAGTGAGGTATTTTCCGCTCGTCATAGGAGGGTGCGTATAGGGATATGTATATATAATTATAATGGTAATGGGTATAGTTAAGGTAATTTAAGTAAATGATAAATACTGGGAAAGAATATTTGAACATTCCCAGTAATATTAAGCATTTGCACCTTATAATCAGCACCTTGATTGGAGCGACTGGCTATGGGTCGCCGTCATTTAAATATGCACCAATTAAGGTGGTACACCTGCCGCCTACCTAAACGTGACACATGTAATTTATGGTGACCGCCACCAGCCGCCCACTTACGGAGATCAGTACACTCTAGACATCCGAGGGAATAGAATCTATTAAATATACGTGCTTGTCTATGAGTACAAGTACAAGTACACTACCAGCTCCCATCGAGTTGATATCTCTTCTCTGATTATAAAGAAGAGATTTGTACATACATTAATTGTACATTTAAGTGATAAACTAATAGGACTGTGTTAAAATACGACACGCTGGATATCGCCGCGTCGTCAAGTTACTGGTGTGATAACCACTTGACGCCAACCACAATAACGCCTCCACCTCCGCTTCTGTCATTAACGGGCGGCCTCGATCCCGGCGACCACTTCGGATCACACGTCATGCAGTATTAATACAAGCGTACAGCCATTTCAACCCACTATCCACCGATAAGTATCCTAGTTAGTTGATTATCTGGGGTAATGTGTCGGGAGATAGACATGGGTTTGATTGATTAGGTAAGACCTCATATTAAATATTTGCCTGTAGCATAAATTTCTACAGTTACCACTACTACTTTTGACCTGTGACGGGCTGTGGATCAGCAAGGGTCCTGACAGTTAGTAACCACCATCGGGTTTAAAAAGTTACCAGGGGTCACTGCTGCAGGGGGCATTACAGCCCAGGAGCATTAGTTGAAAATATGGGTGGACCGGGAAAATAAAGGTAGAAAGCAGATGTTTTCAGGAAAGATGCCTTGAGGTGTATCTAGTAACATGGTACAAAGTCCTCTAAAATTTAGGCTGTGGAAATTGTATAATCCAAGATGGCCACCGGTGAGTCGGCCGGACACCAGCAAATCACTAAAAATGCAATAACTTTATTACTATTTATCATAGAGAGATGATTTTGGTCTCTAACCCTAAGTCTTTGTGGGTAAGTAGTGTAAATATACCGTTAAAAATTCAATCCAAGCTTTACTTTCAAAATAACCATGTGCTGTTTAAAGAAATGTCTATTCTACCGAATTGCAGAACCACCATTAGTAAATAGTGGTTCACAAAAATTTCACAAACTTATATTAACCCAATCATATTCTAATCGGATGCTAACCTCTAGAAACTGTGAAACATACACTACAAGGAGAAACATATCCATACAGGATATATATCAATATCAAGAAGCAAATATTTCAACAGAGAAACCATTGGTCAAGTCTGCCAGGTACTAGATGTGAGTACATTCACGTCATAAAGTTTACAACACAATTCCAGTTTGTACCCTCATCTAAATCTATGGTTTGGCTGTTTTTACATGTCCTCCCAATACACGAGGAACACATTTCAGTGCAAAATAGCCCACCTCTGTAACAACTGCATCTTTTTCCACATCCTACTTTGCAGCCGCAAGAGATCATTCGCAAAACCCGATCAGGTGTCACAGGTCGGTCTGTTTCAACTGGTAGTAACTTGTCATCTTTTACTTTCCATCCCCCTTTTTTTTTTTTTTAAATATTTATTTACATCTATTACATAATATATATACATATACATATCCATATGCACATACATACACATACACATACATACACATACATATATACATAAAAAGCAGTAATAAATGAGCGGGCATAAGCCCGCCGCTGTAACCGCAGCCACAGTCAGGTCACAGGTGGGCGGGGCGTGAGGTCACTCCCGCTCTTTAATGTTCATTGAGGGGGGGAGGGGGGCGGCACACACCACCTCCAGCAGGAGGGCAGGTTTTTCTGAAACTGCCGCACGAGGGCGGCCGCGTTCTCCAGCGGGCCGACGTACTGTCTGAGCCGCTCTGTAGCGGGGCAGGAAAGCAGGTACTGGGTCAGGGGATGGGGGTCATATGAGGACAGTGCTCACACGGCCGCTCCTCAAACCCGTCCCTCAGCTCCTCCAGGGTCAGGTAGCCAAACCGAAGTCGGTGTAGGACGACCTCCTCGGCTCGGGACAGCTGCTGGGCGGGGCGTAACGGCTCATTGTTGTTCGTGGCTTGTTTGTGCCAGGCTGCCTGCCTCG
>JACEEZ010024372.1:5000-10000 GCA_016584305.1 Chionoecetes opilio | reverse complement strand
GTTTGGTAAATGAAGCTTGCCAAAGTCTGAGAGGGAAGGAGGGAAGGACTGTATTTCATGTGCAAAGAGCTCAGCCAAGTCACCTTCCCGGTTCTGCATAGATATGTATAGCTGACCAAAGAGTGACACCTTGTTGAAGCACTTTAATTTTCTTCCCCTGCTTAGATGTTAGCTTGCGGTGATGCTTCCTGAAGATCACAAGAAAATTCCTGTGGATTGGGTCATGGATGGAGTGGCTGCGCACATCAAGCACATTCTTGACGAATTCCTGGTACTGTTTCTTGCCTGTATCCTCCAAGGTGTGCACTGCGACTACCACGGTTTCGTCTGCGCAGGTTCGATTGTCGAGAGTTACTAAATCTGGGAAATCATCCAAGAAGGGATTGCCATTCCTCTGATGGTTTCGGAGAGGCTGGTAATCTGTCTCTGTAAGGACTTCTGTGTCGAGAAAGCCTGCTCGTGGTGCTGAAAGTTCTTGGGTATCTGTGGATCATCATCAGGAAAGTATTCTTCCTCAAACTGCTTCAGCAGTCTGGCAGTCTCTGGGCCAGACAGCATCCATCGTCGAAAAGCAACCGGGTTTTGTTTGAGCCCAACAGCACCTCCTGATCCTTTCACAATCTTGTTCTCCTGCTCGTGAGCCTGATCAAATGGGATGGCAGAGAACTTGTTGGTGGTCGTGGCGTAATTGTCTGGAAGAGAATGAATTTCATTTCCAGAGGGTGGTATCGTAATAGGTGGTTTGCTCACACCAGCTTTGGTCTTGATAGGCAACTGAAAAAGGCTGATTCCAGTCCCATGGAATGATATTTGGGAAGTGGTTGAGGTTGTGGACCTAGGTTGTGGTCTAGGTTGTCCAGGGCGCCAACAGTGAACAACCCTTCCCGGAGACATGCAGGAGTAACTACTCCATCTTCTATAAAGCGTTCACAGGTAGAAGTGGCGATCCAGTCCTCAATCTCCATAATCCTGTCATAGGAAACGCTGATGCCCATCTTGTATAACTGCTGGATGAGTGTCCTGCTTCTGCTCAGTGCATGCACATTGATGCCAATGTAGATGGGAAGGGGTGGCTCACGCTCCAGAGTGTGCCTGGTCTTCACAGCAGTACGAGATGTTTTTCCTTTTGTGTTGTAAATGATGCTCTGGCCGATGGTTAGGCAAGCCTGGGAGTCACGCTTGTATTGATCTTTCAAGTTGGAGCCATTCAAGATCATGGAAACAAGAGACTTGAGGCTTGAGGGTATTGAGTCTTCTTGGCATTCAGCCGGGAAGCAACCAGTGAATTTGAAGCCTCTATGGCTTAAGATGTCTTCTCTGACTAACGTAGCAGCTTTGGCCAGGATAAGAGCATCTTCTGAGAAGTCTCGAGTCTTCAGAGCATCCTTCAACATATTTCTCATGCCTTCCTTGAAAACGAGAACAGTGTTTCTTCCATCATACTGTTCTTGTGCCTCTGGGGATCGTTCTAGCAGATGATCCTTCAGCCTGGTCTTGTTGACTAGTTTCTTGATGCTCAGTTCTTCTAGACGTTCCACATACAGAGAATGGATCTGGGATAGTTTGAAAAGGAGAGTTCCAGAGTTCACAGATTCCGCAATGTATCTGGTGAGTTCTTCAAATGCCCGAGACTCGTTAATTTTCGCATCTGTGTCTTCAGGTATTTGGTTTTGCTTGCGAGTGAGACTACGGTAGCGATTTCTCAACTTGACCAAACATGTCAGATGGTATTTGGCCTCCATTGCAATCAGATCTCCTCCAACTATTCTACTCTAGAGCTGGGTGTCGTTTAGCTCTGTGATTATTCCCCGGATATTTTTGTCTGCATCAAACGTAGAAACTTCATGAAGAACGTGTTCCTCTTCCCCTTTCTCGCAGAATAAAAAAATTTGAACGTCAAGTGCTCTGCGCTTACTAGGCCTTTTCTCTTCAGCATCAGGGTTGCGCTGTCTCTCCTTATTTGCCTTTGCTAACTTAGAATTGTTGAATTTCAAGTGACAAGATTTGTGCCAGGAAGCAAAATGAGAAGCAAAGTTGGCAACAGTTTCATCCCTCCCAAAATATAGTTCAGCTGGAAGAGCACCAATTGCCCGGAACTGTTCTACGTTGGTAAAGAATGATGTGTAGGCATCTGTATTGTCACGACTTGCTCCAGGACTCAGCAAGGGACACTTCAAGGGTTCACCAGTCTCCTGCTGGCAAATCACACAGCGATCCCAGTTCAGTTCCATGGTGTCACTCTGAAAGGAGAAGAAAGCCTATTTGAAATTAAGCAGCCAAGGCACAAACATCTACAAAATCACTTTTCCATAATATACAATTCATATACCTAAATAGCACATACATGACAAATATAGAGATTATTGTTAGGGATCTGTCCCAGTGGCTCTCCCAATATAGCTATAGTTGGCCAGATAGAGTAATAGAATTTCAATGCTGTTTTAACTGCGTGCTGATCTACCTGGGCTTCAGAGCTTGCTCCTTTATATAGGCTGCCAGTCATCTGCCCATTATCTGCTAACACAATACAATTACTCATAACATATAGCCAACTAGTCATACAAACGCAACACAATTATTGAACACAATTTACCACTAGTCATCATACACAATACAATTACTGCACATTAATTATAATGTAATTTAGTCCTGTTGTTGTTGGGGGTCCCCAGCTTTGGGGAATCCACAACAACTATAGAATACGATTTCATATCAATTTAATGCCTATAATATTATAGACTTTGTAAACATGGGGATATGATACCCCCCAAAAATTGAGGAAAATCGCTCTTTTTCATATATGTCGGCCATCTTTTTCATTCTACACACAATAAAAATTGAATCTCCGGAGAGCTCCTAAGCTAACATTTATCGATATGCCCTAAGGGTTCCTCATGCCAAATTTTGTGCTTTTATTCGCCATGTAACCGTAATCTTCAAATATAGCCCTAAGCCACCTCACTATAGGAGGCTGGGCACCACCTCAAGCCTTCCCACCCCCTCACAATGACAGCCAACATCACTACTCACCCCGGAGCTACGCCGCGTCGCAGGCAAGCTCTTGGTAATCTTACCATCATCTCAGCTAACGTTAGAGGTTTCCAGACTAACGTCGGTGAGCTAACATACAGTCATGCTTTGCCACACAATCCTGACATAATTGCCACTACTGAGACCTTCCTCAACTCCTCAGTGCCAGACATCTTTGGGCAGATAGGTGGCTACTTCAGTTGGTTCCGGCGTGATAGAGCCCAAGGTACCTTTGGGGGAGTCGCTGTGAGCTTCCGCAACAGCCTCTCTGTACAAGCTCTCCCCGTCGACCTTCCTGCTCACATGGAGATGATGTTCTTCAAATTGTGGACACACATTCATGACTCCATTCTGCTGTGCGTGTGTTACCGTCCACATTGGCAAGGTGGTAAGCCCCTTCACTACCTGTCCACCAACTTAAATGCCCTGCTCCTCCAGCACTTCTGTAAACATCTCATCATTGTGGGCGACCTCAACCAGTACCTCGTCCAGAGGCAGTTTGGCGAGCTGTTGATTGTGTTTGGACTCACCAATCACGTCGAATTCCCCACCCACATCTTAGGGTCTTCATTTGACCCTGTAATCACCGATTTGCCTTGCAGTATAGTGACTTGCCGCCCGCTAGCAACAGTGGGTTCCTCCGACCACCTGGTTGTTCTCACCAAGATCAAGCTAGCCATCGACCGAGATGAGATAGTGACTTGCACCAACTGGCTATGGGACAAGGGGGACTGGAATGCAATGAAGGCAACACTTAACAACATTGTGTGGTCTGACGTGCTAACAGGTGACGTTGACACGCAGGTAAAGAACTTCACCGAAATCCTGATGTCCTGTCAAACAAGATTTGTGCCCTGCCAGACATACAAGTCTAAACCGGGAGACCAGCCCTGGTTTGGCTTTCAATGCAGGAAAGCAGCAGAAAAGAAGAGCAAGGCATGGCTGCGATATAAGTCCCACCCCACAAGAAGACATAAACACCTGCACAAACTGGCCTGTCGAAATATAAAAAGAGTCTAGAAAGAGGCGATCAACAACTGGAGGGATCACCTCAAGCGAAAGCTAACAGGCCAGTCAGTGGGCACTAAGGATTGGTGGAGCAGCATAAAACAACAATAGGGCTTCTCTCGTGACGACAGCATCCCACCGCTGACAGCACCTGATGGTTCTGTTGTCACAAGTCACCGGGGTTTAAGCTCAGGGGTTGGCTGCCTACTTCTCCTCGTAGATGACAGTTCCGAAGTTGACAGATGACGAATGACAGTTCCGGACCCAGAGCGTGAACCTCCTGCAGTTCCGGTTCTAACCAAGGCTGCCCTAGGGAATATCACCATTACCACGGAGGTGTTGCAACAACTTCAACAAGTTGATCCCAAGAAAGCGCTTGGACCAGATAGCATCAGCCCACACCTGCTTAAAAGATGTGTCTCACAACTTGCTGTGCCTCTAGCTACCATCTTCCGGGAGTGCCTTTCATCTCAGCAGTGACCATCTGAGTGGAAAGTGGCGAGAGTCTGTGCTATCCACAAAAAGAAGAACAGAGGCGATCCTCAAAACTACTGCCCCATTTCCCTCCTTTCCGTTGTTGGGAAAGTTCTTGAGTTCATCATTGCCTCCAAAAACACTAAATTTGTTGACGCTCACCGCTTGCTTAAATCACGGCAATTTGGCTTCCGACAAAGAAGATCCACAGCAGACCTTCTTCTCCAGCACTCAGCAGCCTGGAACTACTCCCTAGATCGGGGCAAGGACACCTTCGTTGTCGCCTTTGACATTGCTGGTGACTTTGATAGGGTGTGGCATGAGGGCATCACTACTAAGCTGAGAAGCTTGGGGATCTGTGGTGACCTGTTACACCTCCTCCAAGATTACCTCCACGAAAGAACTCTTCACGTGTTGGTGAATGGTCACACCTCCTCTGAAAATCCTATCAAAGCCAGTGTCGCTCAAGGAAGTGTACTCGGGCCATT
>JACEEZ010024371.1:10000-12655 GCA_016584305.1 Chionoecetes opilio | reverse complement strand
TTTTTAAGTATTATTTTTCGCGCTTGGGGGTTTGTTTATTTTTTTTTTTCTTCTTTCTCTCTTTGTTGTGTCTTTGTGTTGCAGTGTTGTTGTTGTTGTTGTTGTCATAAGGTCATGTCCTTTCACAATACAGTTATCATTATCGATACAGTACTTCATGCTATTACTCATATTTTGTTCAGTCTACCCACTTTCCTATTTTCTTTCGTGTCTTGCTATCCTTTAATAGTTCGTTCCTCTCTCTCCCCTCTCGCTCTCTCGCTCTCGCTCTCTCGCTCTCGCTCTCTCCTCTCGCTCTCTCGCTCTCGCTCTCTCGCTCTCGCTCTCTCGCTCTCTCGCTCTCCCCTCTCTCTCTCTCTCTCTCTCTCTCTCTCTCTCTCTCTCTCTCTCTCTCTCTCTCTCCCCTCTCTCTCTTCTCTCTCTCTCTCTCTCTCTCTTTTTTTTTTTTTTTTTTTTATTTAAACTGTTAGTACATATGGTGTTATTATAGCTAAAGCTCTAGGCTTTACACTAGAGCTATCTATAGTACATATAATATAAAAAAGACATTTTATATTTAATAATAAATAGATTAGACCATCAACCAGCTGTTCACCCCCCGCTTAAAGTCTTGTAGCGAGGAGTGGTGGGGGGAGGTCAGTTTGGTGAACAAACTAGTTCCACAGACGGCCGTAGTGGGCTAAGAAGGAACGTAGGTTTTGCTCTGCCCTGGAGAAGGGCACAGTCACTTGCTGCTGTCTGTGTGGGGGGGCGACACGGGTGGAGTGAAGGGGCGGCGGGGGCCTGGGGAGCTTCATGGCTGCCAGGTGGGGCGTGTGGAGATTTAGTGCCCTGTGCATGACACATAAACATGCGACATCCCTGCGCTTCTGGGGGGGTTGGAAGGAGTCAGGCGCGTGGTGGTGACGTTTATCGCTTACCAGTCGCTGGGCTCTTCTCTGGACGCGGTATAGTGTGGCCAAGTAAGAGGGCGGGCAGGAAGACCATCTAGGGGGGAGTATTCCATTAGGGGACGTACCTGAGCCTTGTACAGAACCTCAACCCCTTAGCATCTAGAAGGTGGGATATGCGCCGGACACAGCTGACTCTCCAGGCCGAGTTTTCAGCTACTCTCCTGGCATGACTGGTGAAGGTCAGTCCTGCGTCAAACTCCACCCCAAGGATGGAGATGGATCTCTGAAGGGGAATGATCTGCCCTCAAGCCGTATGTCCGGTGCAGGCAGGTTGGTGATGTTCTGCCTGCGGGAGATAAGCAGAGCCTGGGTTTTGTCAGGGGCCAGGCTGACCTGCCATCGACTACTCCAGCTGACGATGTTGTCCAATGCCAGGTTGATGCGGCACACCGTGTCCTGCCAGTCACGTCTGTCACAGGGGAAGGCAAGGGTGCAGTCATCAGCGTAGGCCTGGGCCTCAGGAATGAGCTGGAGAATGTCATTGAAATAGACATTCCACAGAAGAGGCCCGAGTACGCTGCCCTGCGGGACGCTGGCGTGGATGGGTTGCTGGCTGGAAGTGTGGCCGTTGATCACCACCCGTAAGGTCCTGTCTTGGAGGTAGTCCTGGATGAGCTGCAGTAGGGCGCCGCGCACTCCCAGGCTCCTCAGCTTGGCAGCGAGACCTCGGTGCCACACCCTGTCAAAGGCACCGGTGATGTCCAAAGCCACGACAATGTGTCCATTTCCTCTATCCAGCGAGTGGTTCCAGGAAGCAGACTGAAGGAGGAGCAGGTCTGCAGCTGACCTTCCCTGCCTGAAACCAAACTGCTTGGAGTGAGGAGATGGGGGGCGTCCAAAAAGGTGTTTATCTTGGCGGTGAGAGGGATTCCAGGATTTTTCCCCAACAGTGGGAAAGTTTTTTTTTCTCTCTCTCTATTCTCTCTTCTCCCCTCCCTCTCTCTCTTTCTCTTCTCTCCTCCCTCTTCTCTCCTCTCTCTCTCTTCTTCTCTCTCTCTCTCCTCTTCCTCTCTCTCTCTCTCCTCTCTCTCTCTCTCTCTCCTCTCCTCTCTCTCTTTTTTCTCTCTCTCTCTCTCTCTCTTCTCTCTCTCTCTCCTCTCCGCTCTCACTCCTCTCTCCGCGCCCTCTCTCTCTTCCCTAATTTTATTAAATTTATATATTATTATATATATATATATTATATTATATTATATATATATAAATATATATATATATAATATTATATAATATAATATATAATATAATAGAATAATATATAATATATATATTATATATATATATATATATATTATATATATATATATATAATAATATTTTATATTTAAATTATTATATCTATATATATTTAAAATATATATATATATATATAAATAATAAATAAAAAAGCGAAAAAAAAAAAAAAAACGAAAACATTTAAAAATTTAAAAAAACGAAATTATTTAAAAAAAGAAAATAAAAGGGGCAAAACGCTCTAACCCCCTTCCTTTCCTTTAATTATTATCACTATTTATTTTTCCTACTCTTTTTGCTCCCTTTTCCTATCCTTTGCTTATTCCCTATCTTATTACTTCCCTTGGTTTCCCCCGCAATATTTTTAAAATAGTTATTTATTTATCAGTGTGTGTGTGTGTGTGTGTGTGTGTGTGTGTGTGTGTGTGTGTGTGTGCATATATATTAATAATATAAATAATATAATAATATA
>JACEEZ010024371.1:0-2500 GCA_016584305.1 Chionoecetes opilio | reverse complement strand
CATCGATGAAGAGGGCCCAGTCTGCGGGTCGTGATCCCACCCAAGTTCTTTTAACAGCCCTTTTATGCATGCAGAATTTTTCATTGTGTCTTCCATCCAAAGAACGAGCCTGTCGCTGTGAGTGCCTTTAACAAAAGGGTATTGGTGTTAGGTTCAAATAGATTCCACTGCTGCGCCTTGATCAAGCAGTCTGCCTTCGCCCTTTTTCAGCGAGAGATCTTTACAAAATCATTTTAAAACTCCCGGTTCAGAAAGGGGGTTTTTTGTCTTGAGTGGGCGGGTTCAAAAGGGTTTCTACCATCCTCTTGCCCCTGCTTACGTTTTGTTCTATCAAAACCCGGACATGTTGGAACGGGGTTTCGTCATCTGAGGCCAGGTTTACGAGCAAGACCAGTCAGCCTTTCTTTATTGGCCTTTATTTTCCGTTGAAGCCGGGGATGCTTTTGCACAGAAATAAAAATCATCATGAGATTTGGGTCACGCCAATCAGGGGACCGAAAAAGGAAGCTCGCGCGCTTCCCACCAACCACTGAGTCAAGGCTGAAAGGGGGCAGCTTTTTGCAGCAGAGTGTGGGGCCCAGCTCTTTCTTTGGTCCCCCACCTTAACCCGAAGTATTTAAAGTAGGCGGCCTTATTTTCCACTGCCGTAGATACACTTCGTGTTGTCTTTTTTTGGGTTTTTTTACCCCACCACAGACATAAAAAAGTTGTTGGATATTTTGGGACAGGAACGTTTTACTCATTTTAACTAAAGAAGAAAAAAACAAAAAATTAGTAGTTATTTAAATAGTTATATCGTAGTTAGAAGGGTGGAGGCTGCAGATGCCCCTCTAAAGGTCGTGTCTGTAGCTAGATTTTTTAGCGATTGATTGCGGCGGATGTGGTTGGTTGCGCGTGGTCTGTTTGTGTTTAAAAAAAGTCGTTTTTTAAGAGCGGTACTTTTTTTTGCGCGCAGCCAACGGCTACAAAGGCCACAAACTAGGACCCGCAACCCAACCAAATCACCCCGCAATCAATCCTATACAAATCTAGCCAGACAGCGCCTTTAGAGGGAGTCCTTTTCAGCCTACCATCTTCGAAATAGGCATGTTAAAAACAATTTTAATTTAAGCAATCTATGAAATAAAGAAAAAATGAATTTTTGTAAATTTCATTTAAATCCGACTTTAGGCAAGGGAGATTTTGTAACTAAAATCCTGACGGGATACAGCAAAACGGTTATGATTTTTTTAAATCAGCGTACCCAAAATTTGTTTAAATCGCTTTAACATCTCCAGTAGCAAATTTGTTTCCCCGGCATTAGAATGCATGACCCAAACAAGATATGAATGAATACCAAACAATGACGTGTAAATGAATACCCGACAAAGACTATGAATAAATGAATGACCATGCTAAAAATAAAAAATTTAAGTAATAAAAATATTTTCCTTTTTTATCTTTTAATTTATGG
The DNA here is from genome assembly GCA_016584305.1 of Chionoecetes opilio. Classification (NCBI taxonomy): domain Eukaryota; kingdom Metazoa; phylum Arthropoda; class Malacostraca; order Decapoda; family Majidae; genus Chionoecetes; species Chionoecetes opilio. The sequence goes on along the minus strand of JACEEZ010024371.1, from coordinate 1,047 downwards.
TTGACATTAAGCATGGTTTTATTCATTTTTTTGCGTGATATTATTTATAATTTTTGCGCGGTTCCCACGAGTCGTTTCGGTGTGACACATGCCTGTTTCCATGCAGCAATTTCTTTAATATAATAATAGAGAGCCAAATTTATTAATGAATTGTTCGCTTCACATGAACGAAAATGGAATGGGGTTCCCCCACCTGAACAAAATGAACAGGGAAGGAGGAGGAGGAGGAGGAGGAGGACGATGATTAAAATGATGATGAATGGGAAAGACGAAGAATAAAAACACCCGGGTATAATGATAATACTAAAAGAAACGACAGTAAGAAAACAATATGGACAAAACATAACAAACAGTAACAGCCGGAATAGTATAATCGTCTCTTATATTTAATCATAATAAAAACGCCCGATCATAAGAACAGACCAAAAAATAGTCACCAATTTCCCTCCATAAAGGAAAAAAAAATTTAAAACAAAAAATATAACTAAACAAAAATGGAACCCTAAATTATCTTCTCCTAAAAAACAGTCAAAAATATAATATACGTATGCAACCCCAACTTGAATCCCCCGAAACGCCCCCGAGTCCCGCCTGAACTCAGCACGGTCAGGAGGCGGGGAACGCGAGACAGCCCACAGCCAACAGCGCCTGGTAATAGAGGAATTAATGATGGGTCTCCGGGGGGGCTGGCTGTCTGGTGGACGTTTTCAATTACCATGCCCATATATTACTTTTACGCTTTCCTGCCCGTGCTTAATTGCCGGACCGAGCACCACTGACCCGCGAGATGTGTGTGTGTGTGTTGTGGTGTGTGTGTGGTGTTGTGGGGTTTTGGTGTGTGTGTGTGTTGGGTGTGGGTGTGGTGGTGGTGTGTGTGTGGGTGTGTGTGTGTGTGTGTGTGCGTGCGGTATGTGGTGGTTGTGTGTGTGTGTGTGTGGGGGTGTGGGGTGGGGTTGGGGTTGGGTGTGTGTGTTGGTGTGGGTGGGGTGGTGTGGGGGTGTGTGTAGAAAGAGAGGGGGAAGAGAAAAAAAATAAGGAGAGGGGTTA
>JACEEZ010024370.1:0-33515 GCA_016584305.1 Chionoecetes opilio | reverse complement strand
CCATCAGCTGAGCTGCTGCTCACGCCATACACCTCCGACACACAACACACCATCAGCTGAGCTGCTGCTCACGCCATACACCTCCGACACACACACACCATCAGCTGAGCTGCTGCTCACGCCATACACCCCGACACACACACACCTTACACCATCAGTCAATCACCAACTCAAGCACACACACCAACACACAATTTACTTCCCTTGTACCACACTCAGTACAACACGTGGCCTATCCACGGAGCTTCCACCGCCAGCTCCTAACACACCAGCTGTCCACCCGAAAAGAGAACTTCGCTCCACCCGCTCTCCCTCTCATCAACACGCTCGCTTAATTTACGGGACCACAAACATATGAATCCACAGAAAATGTTTTTAGGGGTGACTAAGGGTAACAATATATATATATATTATAGTATGTATATATATATATATATATATTATTATAGTATGTATATATATATATATATATATATATATTATAGTATGTATATATATATATATATTATAGTATAGATATATATAGATATAGATATATATAGATAAGATATATATAGATAGATATAGATAGATATAGATAGAGATATATTATAGTATATATATATATATATAGATATATATAGCCATACCGTTTCAGGTGGCCTTCCGGGATCATTCCAATTTCTTTCTCCAAATACCGCGCCGCAAGGAAAAAGTTGCCACCACTTTCCTTATAATAAGCCACGTACCAAGAAGGGGTAGGGCTGTGGCGGACAGGTGGAGTAGATGTCGTAGTTTCCTCAAAAGTGCTGGGAATGTAGTCATCAGGGCCGTCTCCAACATTTACAGAGCGAATGAGTTCGGCTCTGTAATGTTTCGCTCTAATTTCTATCTTTGTGGCTTCCTCATAAGCAGAGGATGCATCATCTGCTGCAGCAAAATTTATGTAGCACCTATTTGTTCGTTCATTGTCATCATAAATAAGACGGATGCGGCGAACCACACCATAAGCCTTGAAAATATCATGTAATGCTCTGTAAGACAAGGCCTGGGACACGTTGGACAGAAGCAAGGTGTCCAACGTAGAAGTGCCCCTAGGGCCAGGCTCGTCTCTCAATCCCTGTCTGCGTCCCAGCTGAGGAGGAAGGGGCGGCTGCCCGCTTCGTGCCACGTTGGGCCTGGAAAGGCACCAGAGTGGCAATGTGAGAGGATCCAATGGGAGATGTCGAGGACAAGCGGACGTCAGGGAGAGAGGCAGGCCGGGGTAAATTAATTGATTGACTCATAAACAAAATTACTTCACTTCCCCACGCCCCCACCCACCACGGAGCCCAACAAGGGGAAGCTGTCTGTTGGGGAAAGACCTCACCCAACAGCTCCAGGGGTAGCGGGGAAGTATACGCTTCGGTTGGCTAGTGTGTGGGGGCGCCGCGGGACCGTGCGGGGGCCCACCAGGAACCTCCGCTTGGCCCTAGCCAACGATGACCACCGATTGATCCAGGGGGGCCCACTGGGACCCCCGTCTTAAACCCCAAACCCCCCAAAAAAAAGGAGGTGTTGCCCACCAAGGGAACTAAAACCCCCCCCCCCGGGTGGACTCAACTCCAGATAGAGGGGGGGCCGGGGGAATATACGGGATCCCCACGCACGGCAAACACGTGGGGAGCGGAGCGTGAAGTTAAAAGGAAGAAAAAAGCTGGCGGAAGAAAAGGGTCCACCGGGGCCTGAATCCCCCCAAGAAAGGAAAAAAAGGGGAGGAAGCTTAAAGGCGACATCCCCGGAAAGGGCCCCACCCCCCCAGGCGAAGGGGGGAGCGCTTGCCAAACGAGGCGACGGCCACCGAACCAAAAATTTGTAGGCGGGCCAGAGTAGGGGGCGCCTTTTCGACCACGCTTCAAAGCTCCGCCACCACGACAAGGGGGTGACTCCCACAGCGGGGAGCGGGAAAAAAACCCGTCCCTCCACCACCGGGAAGGCCCCAAAGGGGGTCGGCCAATAATGGGGGGGGGGAAATTTTTTTGAAAAAAAAAAAAATTTGATATTGAGGGGGCCTTTTGGGGAATGCGGGGATATCACAGAAAAGGGCAAGGCTTCCGGGAACTCCCTCGAGGGGTGCTTTTAAGGTGCTCCTCGGGGACCCCCCACCACTACCTGCGGGGAGGGGCGACGCCCGGGCCTGGTTTCCGGCAATTTCCCCACGGGCCCCTGAAGGAGCGCCCAGAAAGTCACCGGGGTGCGTTTCCCCGGGCCAGGAGGAAACCCATCCTGGATTATACCCGAATGCTGGCACGGGAAAGGTCCGCGGCAATTTTAAGTGGCAGGAGATGTTGCCAGTGTGAATATTTGCCCTTCCCACACCGGGCAGTCGGGAGGGGAAACTGTCAAAGAAGATCATCCCCAGTAAAAAGGCAATTCGGTTGGGGGGGGGAGGAGGTATTTCTTCAGAGTTGTAATGGTTCTTTTTAGCGTGTTTTAGTTTTTTTTTTTTTTGATAATATTATAGAATAAACATTTACAAGATTAAGATATATATATTAAAAAAACCAGTCTATAAGATAGTCGATAGACCACTAATCCTTTGTCGGGGGGGCCGCGGCCGCTTTGCACCCGGCAATTTTCAAAACATTGTCGCGTGACAGTCCAGAGATTAGTGGCATGCACAGTGCAATCATAACACCCAGAGCGGGCATATTTAAATTCGCATTTAAAACAATTGTATTAAATACGTTTTAAAAAATTTGTGTTTTTAGAAAGTTTTTTAAAAAATACTTTTGGTTTGTCATGTATTTAAAACATATTTAAATATTTTTGAGTATTTAAAAAAATTTTTAAATTTAAATACTTTTTTCAGAAATTTGGCAAAAAACCCCCCCCCAACTATTGGCAAACCCGATGTTACAGTAACCAGTTTTTTCCACGGGCAAGGAAATGTCTTTTTTCAAAAAATTTTAGGCCTGAAAAGGAAAATTTTCTAAGGAAACCCAAAATTGGAAAGCAAAGGAAACCTTTTTTTTCGGACTTTAAAATGTGTGTTTTTTAAAATTATTTAAAAAATTTTTTTTAAAATACAATTGATGTTTTTATTTAAATACTTAGTAAAATGTATTAGTTTTTAGTTTTTAAAAAAATTTTCCCATGTATTTAGTATTTAAATACAAAAATTTTATTTAGTGCCCAGCTTGTAACACCGGAGGGGATAATGCCAAAAGGGGGAAAATTATGTCCAGGGGCAAATGTCAGGGAGGGGGATGTCCTACACGGTTTTTTAGCTGCGTTAAATCTATTGACTAGTTCCTTGTTTGATCCCCTTGGTAACTACTCTTACGCATACAAAAATTGTGGTAAACCAAAAAAAGTGGTCACATCACAGAGCTGGCAGTATCTAAAAAAAATTGGGTTTTTAGAACTGATTATAAATACATTGGTTTTAAAACGGGTATTTAAATACTTTAAAAATAGTATTTAAAAATACCAAATATAAAATTTGTAAATACTATTTTATTCCCAAAAAAAATTGGCCATAAAAACCCCCCCCAGCCCGACAAATCTGGATTTTTAAGGGAAAACCAGTGTTTAACAAAAAAGGAAAGTCCCTTTTTGGTTTGGGCAAAAAAATTTTTTCCAAAAAAAAAATTTTTTAAGGGAACGCTTTTAAGAAATCAAAATATGAATTAAGTTAAATACCATATTTTTTTTTTTTGTTTAAAATATTAAATATATATTTTCCAAATAAAAAGTTTTTTTTGCTTTTTTAAAACGGGGTTTTATAAAGGCAATTTGGTACCGCCGTGTCAACCAAATCTCATTTTTTGAATTTTAAATTTGACACGAAATAAATTGCTTTCTAAAATTTTTTGGTAAAAATCATTCCTTGTTGTATCAAAAACAGTTAAAATGGCCCCACAATTTTGTTTCGGATTGGAACCAAAGGGTTCCTTAACTGTTATAGGGTTTTTTCAGGTTCAAAATTTAGGCATTATTTTTAAATTTAGCCAGTTCAAGGGTTCTCTTTTTAGATTTGTTTCAGCAATTTAAAACCCTTTGCAGGTATCATATCATTTAAAAACCCCTAATTTTTGTTTTGCAGTTTTTCATTGAAACATTTTTGGAAAAACTGGGACCGGGTGTTGTTTTGCCCCGAGTGCTTGCTCCGGGGAACAATGGGTAGCCGGCCATTTCAATTATTTTTCCTATAAAGCAACCCAAAATAAAAATTCTAGGTTTGCCCAACTCTCCCACTTCCCCAAAACAAGTTTGGGGCCCTTTGGGAACGGGTTTTGGGGGTAACAAATTAGGTCGGAAAAAGGGAAACTTAAATTTTTAGGGGGGAAATTCCCAAAGGGAATTTCTTTATCTGGAAATTTCCAAAAAAATAAACCCAAAAATAATAGCGGGGGCGAACCCCCCAAAACCAACCAAACCCCAGCGGGGACCCCGGGGCTCAATTGGGCATCACTGTAAATCGCAAACCTTCAACTTTTGTAGAAGAAAATCCAATGAATTTTCCAGCAGGAATTTTTAACCCCAAATAAAAAACAGTGGTTGCGACACTTTTGACCCCGAAAAAACCCCGCATTCCCTCCAGGTCTCCAAACTTGTTTTGGGTGAGGGGGTGGCCACTAAAAAAACCAAGGAAGAACAATCCCTTTTTTTGACCGACACCGTCGCCAAAGAATCAGAAGCCCGGTACAGTTCTGGATTGCAATGGGCTAAGGGAGGAAGAATGCGCCCGTGAAATTTAACCACACCGGCCCCCCCCATGATTTAATTAAGGTAGTAAGGAACTTAATTTAGTTGTTTAAAAGGAAATGGGGTGGAATTGTAAAAAAGAAAATTGGGATTTGGAAGGTGGGCCCCAAATTAGAAATATTGACGTTATGGAGGGGGCTGTTACGGTTAAAAGTAGCGGCGAGGGCAGTGAAAAGTTTTACAAGAAACCCGTTATGGGGACAACTAACAGGGGAAATTTCCACTTCCCTTTGCCCATATACAATTTTTTTCAGGATCGAAACCGGGAATTATCCCCCCCGTCACAAAAAACTAGGGGGTTCCCGGGTTCTTTGTACGATACTCCCCCGGCCATGTAAGGAGCATTTCGCTCAAACTAAGCTCGGGACGTGGCTGTTAGGCCGATCTCCCAATGGGTGAACATAATCGCCTCGGTTGTTTCCCAAGAAAAGCAATGGGTGAAACCAATAAAACCCCAAGACGACCAAAAACTCGGCAATGAAAGACGAAACAAAAACACTAAAACCACAAAAACCAAGACAAAAGCAATAACAAAGTTTGCCCTAAACTCTTCAAAAAGCAATTAATAATCCATACTTTATAATACAATACCTAGTACAAAAACTCCATCGAAAATAAACCACCAAACAAAAGGGACCGGGGAATGAAACCCTCCTTAGCCTATTGTAAAATGTACACTCAACTGATCAGGACACCAACGGCAAGGGGGCAACTTCGCCGGCTGAGCCAGTTTTGCTCAAAAACCATTTTTTGTCATATCTCTACAGAAACCAGAAAACCCCTATTTTGTCCCTATGTAAATGCGATTTTTCCAGGCCCGTCCCTACATGAAAAAAAAAAAATTTTAAAACAAGAAATGCAGTTTTTTTTACAAAGTGCAATTTAGGCCAGATTAATGATGATCAAAAAATATATTTATATGCGGTTAAAGGGCGTTATAACGTTTAAACGTTGACGTGGCACGGAGGTGGAGTGCCAGGTGCCGCCCCTTTTCCCGAACATCAGTAGTTGGCCCACGGAAAGGGGAAAGAGTGGGAGTTCGTTCGGGGTCTGGGTGCTGGAAGTGGGGAACGGTGTTTCGATTAGCGGGGGTGGTTCGAAGCAGAGGTATTATCCTTGAAAGGTTCGGGGCAATCAGCATTTGTCGAAGCAGCAGAAAGAAGCCGGGTAGCAGCAGCTTTCTTGGAGGGCTGGGGCGAGCAGGGGTTTCCCCGGGGAGAGGCCAGGAGTAGAAGCGGCGGTGACGTCAGGAAAGGCGGTTGAAGAACAGATGTCTTGTCAGTGAGGGTGGTTCGAAGCATGCTTCACTGTCTATCACTGGGGCGATAGTTCCTCTCCTGACGAAGGGCGAGGAGAGTGGAACTTTTGCCAAAGCCGTTAGAGTGGGGCATGCCCCCAGAAAATTTTCGCGAAAAGGCAGAGGCAGAAAAAAAGCTTAATAAAAAAAACCCAAAAAAGCAGACTGCCCTTGGCAGAAAAACAGCTGCCGGACGGGGATGGTAAACTCGTCAGCAACTATGCCACAGCGCAGGAGGGCTAATGGCCGCCCTCTAAACGGCTGTACCAGCCCGACGCTGCCCCTCTCGGGACTTAAACCCGGGCCTACAGAGTCGCTGCGTCCCCTCTCCCCAGACCTTTCCAGTACCCCTTAAGGGGCCCCCCCTGTATTGGGCCTACGCACCCAACCCTTTAGGTTCGCCTTGGGGTTGTGAAGCGACTCTAACAAGGGCAGAGGTGCTGGCAGAAACCGTTTTCAACACCAAACAGCAAAACTTTCTAGGGGGGAATGTCTACGCATAGAGGTGAACACGAGCGGCGTGCTCTCCACCGACGGGTCGGGAAGACTGAACTTCACGAAGCCTGAAGCGGGTTGTGAACTTTGGGATCCCACATTTTCGTACCAAAACCCTCAGAATTTTCGTATTTTCAGAAATTATCGTACAACCTTAGCTAAAATAATTAGTCAGTGATAACTATCTATATACATCATTTAAAATTTAGCATTCACATTAAAAATATTTTCTCTTTCAACAAATATATAATATATCCAAACAGGGGACAAAAAAATGTTAATTTATTTTTTTCCAAAAAAAGAAAAAATAAAATAAAAATATTTTAGTAACACATATAATGACTCAAAAGAAGCTGAACTCTAGAACCCCCACAAGCTATCATCCCCAAAGAAAAAGGAATTCCCGTTCCTCCTCTTTTTTTTATCCCCTGTGTCCCTGGCGCTTATAATGATAGGTGTCAGTTGTCATCGCACACATATATGTGTAGGGAGCAAAATACCACAATCTGCCTTTCCCTTTCACATGCGCTGGGGAAAAGAAACCCAAAATGGTCCCGTTGAATCATTTCTCTTTGGGTTGGTAAGGTAAAAACTTGCTAAATACCCTCTCACAATCGCGTTCTAATGCGGCAAGCAACGGCCAAATCCATGTCATACAAAGGACCAAAAGTCAACTCAAAACTCTCCTCCTCTTCTAGTTCACCCCGCACCTTGTCGTGAAGGACCTCCTTCCCGTCCCCTGTCCCCCGCTGTTAGTCGTGGTGGTTGAGTTTCCTCCCCCCCATGAGTCTACCGGGAGGCGCCCCAGGCCCAGAGAGCCGGTTCATCCCCAGAGGGAAAGGGGTTTGGAAGAAGTTTTTCTTAAAAAAAAAAAAAAAAAGAGGGTGACGGCTGGGGCGAAAGGTGGGGAGGGTCGGGCAGGCATGGTTTCCCCCGGGCCCCTACCCGGCGGGGTTGGATGGGGGCCCTTCCCCCCCTCAAGGTGGATGTCTCCGCCTCCGGGGAGTTCCCCTTTCCGGGGGCGCTGAGGGGGGCCCCCCGGCAACCCCCAGAAGTGGATGTGGGCCCCCGGGGCCCTTTTGGGGTTCGGGGGATAGCGAAGGGCCTTGGGATACCCCATGGCCTCCCCCGGGGCCTGTAGGGGACCCGTCGTGTGCGGCGGTGCGGTGCTCGTTCGTGCGGGCCTTTAACGGCCCTCCCCCACCCCGGGGTTCAGCTGACGTGCGGGGGCTCGTCCGCCCGCCCTGGACCCTTGGGGTTCGGGACATTCGCGGGGCGCAGGGTAAATCCCGGAATGTCCGTTGTTACCATTGAGCGTTTGGCACTACCAGCGCCAGTGTCAGGGCGAAGAGCTTTTGGGTGTGTCAGTTGGGAGCCCCCTTCTCGGGGCCCGCGTCCGCCTCCCCGGGAGGGTGGGTGGAGAGCGAGCGGCCCCCGGGCTCGGTGCCCCAAATCGGTGCCAGGCATACGCCTGGGAAACGTCGCTGCCCTGCCCGGGTCCGGCAGATTCCTGGATCCCGGTTTCCCCGCCCGCTGCAGTGGGAAGAGGCTCCCCCCGCTTCCACCTCGGTCTCCACCCAGCCCCCGTTCCAGGAAAGAAAACGCCGCCCCTGACCCGACGGCCCCCCCCCCAGGAGGAGGAGGAAGAGGCCCCAGCGGGAACCGTCTGTTGTCCCCTGTGGGGGATAGGACGTGGACGCCCAGGCCCCCCCTGATGACGCAGGTCCCACCCCTTTGGGAAAAGGCGGCCGTTGGGGGGGGAGGTTGCAGCTGCTTTGGCCCCCCGCCCCCGACGCCCCGCCCGTGCAGGCCGCTTCCCCCCTTTTGGGCGGTGCGGGACGCAGAGGGAGGGGGCCCCTTATACCCTTTGAGAAGAGGGACCTCTTCTTGCTCCTTAAGGGCCTAGAGTTCCTGGTCAGCAGGAATCCCTGGCCCATCCAGTCCGGTCTCGCACCGCCGGCCTCTCTTACGTGAGGCCAGGCGCTGGTGAGGGCCGCCCGGCCTGGCATGCGTGCCCACGGAGAGCCGTCAAGTGCCGGCCTATTTATCGCCCCGTAATAAAGTGACTGGGGGGAGCTCGACCCCCGCCGGGAATCATTAAAGGCACATGTTTGTCTGTTTTTTGGTTTTTTATTTTAATTTTTTTTTTTTTTGTATTTCTATTTTTTGTTCTTTTGTATGTCTCTGCCGCCCGTGGGGGCAATAAATTTTTTAAAAAAAAAAACAAAATCTCTCTCTCTCTCTCTCTTCTTTTTTTTCTCTTCTCCTCCCTCTCTCTCTCTCTCTCTCTCTCTCTCGCGCGCGCGCGCGCGCCGGAAGTTACCGATTTTTTTTTTTTTTTTTTTTTTTTTTGCGATGACAATTTTTGTATGAATTTTAAGTAATTATATTTGTGAGTCATTATCGTATTTTTGTGTACGATCTCAACCATGCATCGTACATCGCACGGATGTCAAAAATCGTAAAAAATACGATAATTATCGTACATTCAAACCCTGCCCGAAGGACCCTTCGTAGCGGGGGGCGCCCATGTTGCCCACTCATTTACACTCATATTTGGTCCCAAAATCTCTACGAAACCATGAAAAATCCCCAACGTGTCCCTAAGTACAAGCCCAAAATTCCCCGCGCCCGTCCCCCAATGAAATAAAAAAAAAGTACGGGCGTGTCACAAAGAGCGATATTTTCCCGGGATCTTTTGGTATTTTGCTCCAAAAGATGCCGAGTGGCCCAAAAAGTGCGGTGTTGTCCACGGCGTTTCGGTACGAAATCTTCCACCAAGAGCGAAGATCTTATTTTTTATATCTCTGTTCTACGGCTTTTTAAAAAAGTCTATAAAATGTCTTTCCCTTTCACATTTCCTTGATAACCATAAAAAAACCCCCTCAAAACCTTACTTGTATTCCTAATCAAATAGTTATGTATCATAATGTAACATATAAGTACCATGTATCATTTTATCCCCCTTTCTGTAGTAAAGACACCGCCCGCTATTAAATATCTGTTTTTATCAAAAATTTTCCGTATAAAATTTCATCAAAACTCAAAAATTAATTATATCTAAATCATACTAAAAAAATTAAAATAACACGCAGTACCCCAAACATGCAAGTGTCTTGTATATATAGAGTAAAAAAACCCATTTATTTTATCCCACCCTCTCTGCCCCAACACTTTATTTTTCCCCAATCTTTATTTTTCTTCGTATCTACACTATCTTACTATTTTATATAAAAACATACAGCATATTCCTAATACAGCACTTATTTTTCCCTAAACATTCACATAGAGATGCTACAAACCAACTTTACCACCCCAAAAGGGGCATTCTCTTTATTTCCTGAAAGGGTTAAAAAAATGTCCGGGGGACACGGCCCTTTAAACTGATCATCCCTAAATACGGGTAAATAATATGGCTCCAAAAACGCGCTAGATACGTGCTTCTGCAGGTTTTATTCTTTTTATCGAAGAAAAGGAAAAAGTGGAGAGACTTTCATTTTATAAAATAAACCTTTTTTTTTATTTTTATTTTTTTTGTTGATTTATTAGCATTTTTTGTTAATTTTCATATTTTTAATTGTTGATGTTGTCAAACACCCCAGTTCTTTAATAATTTTTCCCTGGCCGCCCTACGTTTCCCCTCTTAAACATTGTCAAAGTCCCCACGTTTAGGGACATGTCCCTACGGTTGGCAACCTGCCCTTCACGCCCAAAACCTTTCCCTTTGCAAAAAAAAAATCGTATTTTTTAGTCAAAAAATCAGGAAAAAAACTGAATATACCAAATGAGTTAGTGGACAAGGATATAAAACCTCACAAGCCAAAAAAAGAACCTCAGCGCGGGGTTTCTCACCCTGGTAATAGTCCACAATCTAGCTGATTTTTTGGCAGAACCCTAAAAACAAATTGCTAAAAAAGGTTTTTTAAAATTTGGGAAATTTGGGCATGAATAACCTCTTTTTTGGGGAAAAAAAAAAATTTTCCCAAAAATTAACCTTCCGAAAGGGTCAACGGCCCCCCACGAAAAACCCAAGGGGGAGACCCCGACCGCCCCCCACAAACGTTTTTTTCCTCCCTTACCCCTAATAATTAGTAGGTCAATAATTTTTTTACCCCAAAATGCATGACTATTATCCCCATTACCATAAAATTTCAAAAAAATTGGTACTGTAGTTTTTGTGCAAAAAAATTAAAACCGATAAAGGGGTCAACGGCCCCCATCTTTTGGCAAGCACTCTACCAGCTTTATTTCCTTTAATCCTCACTCTGTTTTTCCCTTTATTTTTCTCCATTTTCTGTCCACCTTTTTTTCTTAATTTGTTTGTGAAATAGTTTTTCAGACAAAACAGCGTAACTTCATATCACTCATTATTTGGCATGATTTAAACATACACAGGATGCCAGGCAAACAATATGAACAACCAGCAATGACAGTGTTTGAACCCGAGTTCAACTTTTAATTTAAGGGGCCCCAAACAAAGGGGAAAATTCCCTTTTCTCTTTTGCCCAAAATTGGGACCTTAAAAAAAAAAAATTTTTAATTAAAAAACCATATGTAGCTAAAATTTTGGGATTTTGGCTTAAAATTTTGGGGAATCCCTAGTCCTGGTTTTTTACAATACCAGCGAAATTTGTATTAAAATAAATAGTTAGTGTAGTATAATTAATATATTCTTTTATAAAATTATCCCCTGTTTTTTCTAATCTTATAGTTTCCTTTAATTTGTTATTGGGATTAATTTCTTTTTATATTCTAATTTCAGGTTGGCCCCAAACTGAAGAAACCGATAATTATGGATGCTGAAAATGTGCTTTTTGGAAAAATGAACTGCCCAGAATAAGAAACTTTCATCGTAGCCAGAAGGGAATCGTTCCTTTAAACAGAGCTTCTGAACAACGTGGAGAGAAGATATAATCAGATGGTAAGTCTTCACAAAAATGCAGACGCTTTGGATAACCCCAAAATACAAAAAATTGACCGAAAAAAACGGTCCCCCATGAAAAAATGCCATCCCGTGTAAGCCGCTCTTTGTGTGTATTTAACTTTAAGGGAAACTTTGTCTTTTTTTTGGGGTTCTCGAGCAAAATCTGATAGAAAAAAAGAGGTTTTGATTTTTCCCATGTAGAAACTATTGTTTTTAAAAAGACAGAGTTTTAAAAAGTTTGGAAAAAGCCCAAAAAAATATGCTGGGATCCACTGTTAAAAGGAAGAATGGGTTCTGTAGGTGCCCTTTTCAGAAGAAGCATTTTATCACAAAACTGTTTTGAAAACTTTGATTCCAAAAAAAAACTTTCCCCCCGGCATTTCTCTTCTGCTGATTCTTTAAAAAAACAAAACCGGGGTAACCGAGGTTTCAAGAGAAAGCAGGCATTTCGGAAAGTTGCAAAATTTTTGCAGAAAATGACGAGGACAACTTACCATTGTCGTTTCTTTTTAAAAAAAAATGGAGGAAATTCTCGAGGACACGGCTTTGAACCATACAGTTCAAAATACATGAAATCTCGATTGCTAGAACATTTCAAAGACGAAATCATTTGACTAAAATTAATGGGAAACATAATTTTGTTACCTTCTAAGTACAGAAAAAATGTATTCTCCATAAATTCTATGCAAAAGAGCCGCTCAACAGAAAATTCGAATCAGAGGCCATTAAATCATAGAGAGGGCACCCAAAAGCTTATAAGAATGACATTAAAGCTATCCGACAAGTTCAATTTTACCCGTCTAAGAATGATCTTGAACAGGATCGATTTTGAATTTTTTTCCAAAAAACTTTGTTGATTTTTCCCTCAGGAAAATTTGCGGGAAAGACAATGATTGAAACTTCATCGTTGTTCAGCGAAAATGCGGGTGCTACCCCCGAGTTCTCCTTGCACCTTTGCATTTTGGGTTTTTTAGCGGGGAAAATGAACCAATTTGGATCGAGGTTTTTAAATTGACACTCTGAATAAACAGGGCTTCTTTTCATTTTACTGGGGAATCCAAAATTCGAAAGCAGGTGCCTTGTTCATGGCCTGAAACTCTCCCCCTTTTTGAAACTGAATTTTGCAGTTCGAGCTGATAAGTGGCCATAATGTAAGGAGTATGAGGATTCAAAAACTTCCCCACGGTAGGGGCATCATAGCTTTTTTACCCCCGGGAAATTTAAAAGCAAAACCAGTTCCAAGGATTCAGGTCCTTCAGAAGTTAATAAGGGTTGGAAGGATAAACAAAAAACTCCCAATTCACAGACCCAAAAAACCACCAGTAAATAAAAAAGAGCTCCGGGCCAAGAAAGTTGTCGATTCCACTCAAATGTTAAATCCTTTGGGAGGTTCAAAATTTTACATCCCCAGACCCGCATGGTCGGGCCTTATGCAGTCAGGCAAAAAGGGAAACAATCGGGGAAAATCAGCCTTTTTGGGTTTTTTGAATGACGACATGGACCCTGGTAACCCAACCTGCGTGTACTAACGTTATGTTACATTATGATTTAGCCGGGAAAAAAAACATAACCCCAAATTTCTAACATTCGATAGCCATTTTGGTAAAAAAGCAATGATGATAGTCGAGTCACACCCAGTTCCAGCCCCCTGAAATCATTTGTCTTGCGACTTGGGGGGCTCCAACACAATGAGTTGCTGGGGTCAATTGGTCATTTGATGACGGGTTTCTGGATTGAAAGAATTTTTTTTGAACTTTGTTAGTGAAAACACGCAAGCCAGATAATGGCAAAGAATGCAAGACCCATTCGTGCTCCTTCTTAGTTGATGCCCTGAATGCATTTTTTTAGCGAAAGCCAGTTTTGCCATTTTCACATGTCACTGGGATGTCAACCCAACCTGATGCAGAAAGTCATTTCTCAAAAAGAAACCCAAGGAAGCTCAGGGCATTGAAAAAGGGCTCCCCTTTATGGGACTGAGAAATTTGGGTAATGTTTTGTCATCAGAGTCTGTGCCAGGGTTGACAAAGGGTCAAAACCCTGTGAAATGCGAGGGGCCAGCGAAAAAAGCAAAAATTTTGGATTCAAAACCTTATATGGTGGGAAATCCTGCAATTGTTTTTCAAGGGGAGCGCACGGGAATGGGAAAAGCACCTTGACGCTGTAAGGAAAAATGCTGCCAATATTCGCGCAGCAGGACACTCCCATAGCAAAGTCGGGCCCATTGTACTTTTCAGCAAAAGGAGGGGCTGCCCACAACCATCCGAAGGTACAGAAATTTTTTGAAGGATTCCATGTGATTAGACGGAGGATCGCTACTGGCTGGGTTGTCGACGGATTGGTTATTGAGCAGGTCCTAAAGGAAACATGAAGAGCTGGAGGTCTTTTATGGCAGAGGATGGCGAAAATTTAACGATTGTTTTGGGCGCTATCACTGCCCGCGTGTCTGAAATCAAGTTTACAAAAGCAAAACAGCAGGCATTTGTTTTTGGCACTAGTGACCCGCACCAGGGGGCTACTTCAGCAAGAAAAGAGCGAGAGTGAGGGTCAGGAAGCTCGTTGCGTTTTCCAGAATTGACCCTTTCACGGAAGATCCCTCCATTCACAGATTTTTAATGGAGTAACGGATACAAAAAGGTGAATGTGGACAAGCAAAAATCCTAGGAGAGACAATCATACTTCAATGGTTGGAAAAAATGTCCACGGTTTCACTTTTAAAAGAAAGGATCAGGCAATTCACTTGGGCAAAAAATTTCTCAGCAAAGAGAAGCAGTTGAGACTGTCCACAACTCATTCCGAGACTGTTGTGCTATCACCAATGAACCCCCAAACCGCGCAGCAAGAACATTTTCCATATGAGCTTTGTGGTTTCCCACCTGCACTTTTTTTAAATTTTTTCGGACTGCCGCGGAGGCAAAGAAACCGGGTTTTCAAGCAATTGGGAACTGCTTCCCCGTCAAACGGCCACATCTTTAGATCCCAGTACTCTTTTGTGGGGGAATATTCAACGCTCCCCTGGCAAAAAAAGGGCACAAAATTTGATGAGATCTTTGCCCGATCCGAGATATGTCACAAAATAGATATGGAAAAGCTGCATTGTCTTTGATGGATATGAAAAATGGTCCCTCCTTAAAGACCGCGACTCACCGACGCCGAGCAGGGGGCCCGTTGGTGTTAAGGGGTTATGACCCCTAAACTGGTGTTCAAAAATTAAAAAAGGTGTTTTTCCCAGCTAATCAAGAAAACAAACAATTTTTCTCCACTTTCGGGAAAAAGTTTTGGGGGAAGCAGGTTTAAAAATAGTCCTGCACTGGAGCGTGACGTATTGGGTTGTGAAAGACTGCTCTAAACTGGACAGACAGGGGAAAAAACCCTTTTTATAGCAATGACACTGACCTATTGGTCCTTTTATGTTTCATGCCAATAGAGATGCGGTTACAATATCATTCACGCCACAACCCCAAAAACTAGTGCAAAAAGTGTGAAAGTCTGGAACATCAAAGGAAAGAGGGGAAAACTTTGGGAGATGGGTTTGTTTCCCAAAATTCTTTTAAACCATGCAATGGGTTTTGGGTTTCATCCAGTGTCCTGGAAAATTGGGAAGGCAGCGTCCCTTTGAAAAGGTGATGAACAATAGAAACTTCCCAAACTGGCAGAAGTGTTTGGCAAGATAGCGTTCAAAAAGGTTTTTGAACTGGGAGAAGGCTTTTGTGTGCCCCGTACAATGGTAAGATGGGGGAAAAAAAATCATCTCCGACTGAGGCGCTTTAAGGAAAAGGTTGAAAAAACCAAAGAGTTTAGGCCAAATCATTGCCCCCAACAAGAGCAGCTACGAAATTCCACAGCCTTCGAGTTTACTTCCCAAAATTTAGGAATGGAAAGGGAAAAACCACTAAAAACCCACGATGGGGATGGAAAATTTCAGATGGTAAAATTTCAAACCCAATCATATGACTTGCCAGCTGGCCCGTAAAGGGGTTTGGGTATAATTGGTGTAACTGTACTCAGGGTGATCAGCAGATGCAGTTTAAGGGAAAAATGGCATTCACTGTTCAAACTTGTGTGGTGATTGCAAAAAGGCCCCCACTGCACCAAAATCACCACAGCCAGATCTTGTGAGATGAAATTTCCTGTGACTAGTTCTTGACAAAAATGTTTTTTGGTCCCTTTAGAAAATTGTTGTGGTGGTTATGCAAAGCCCTTGCCCCCATTCACAACTGACCATTCCATTATTGTAAATTGTAATTTTTTTTGGACCTATTTTTTTTTTAAATGTCAGGAATTAATGTGAAAATTTTTGCCTTGAAAAAAGGGTACTTTGTTGTTTTTTTGTACCCTTTTTTATTCAATTTTGTATAAGAAATAAAAAAAAAACATGGAAAAAAAATGGGAGGGGCTAGCTTTTTGGTGTTGTTTTTTGTTAACATAAGCTACCTATCTTCAATTTAAAACACCAAGAAAATGTCAAGCTGGCTTTGGGGGGGCCCGTGTGGGTTTTCATGCAAAAAAATTTTTTTTATTTTTAATTATCGGTTTTAAAATTTTTTTTCACAAAAAAATCTGTACCAATTTTGATGCAAAATTTTATGGTAATGGCAGTACATAGTCAGCATTTGGGGGTAAAAAAAAATGACCCAGTTTAATTATTATGGATAATAGGAGGGAAAAAACCGTTGTGGGGGGGGGGTCGGGGATCTTCCCTGGATTTTTCAGAGGCGGCCGTTGACCCCTTTGGGGAAGGTTAATTTGGTTTAAACTTTTTTTTATCCGAAAGAAAAAGGTTATTCATGCCCAATATCCAAATTAAAAACCTTTGTTGGCAATTTTTTTTGAGGTTTTAGCCACATTTTGACTAGGGGCTATAAGTCAACAACGGACCATATCCCAGGTTTTCGGTTTTTCCCCCGGGGAGCCCCGACGGAATTTTTGACAGTAAAATGTAGGAGATAGCAGAAAAATCGTGCAAATGAGATACAAGCAAGCATAAAACTTGCCCCACTTTTTTCTCCATGTGAAAACTATCAAATTTCCCGTTTGGGGAATTTAAAAATTTCCCGACCGGCGGCCATTTTTCAGATGGCCGCCAATTTGCCTCCGAAGTTGAGTTTTGTTTTAGAAGTATTGTAAGTATGTCCGATTTGCAATGATCTAGTGTGGTTTTCTGTTTTCAAGCCTGCTGAAGTAGATTTCCCCTTATAAAGCACACTGACACATATTTTTCTCACTTTACACATTTGTAATGATTTTCATACGTTTTTTGCATGGCTATGAGTGTAGGGGTGTAGGGTGTAGTGGTTAGAGTTGTACCTTTGTTTCAGCAGTCAGCCACATCCATTGATGACTTCTGGCACTGGTCCTCTACCACTGGCCCAACTCCCTTCTATGGCTCCAAGAGATGCTAGTCTTGAGCGCAGTGGAACATCCCGACAGAGAACCAAAGGGAGATGCAATCATCATTGATGCTCAGCACTTATCATAATGACTTACCGCTAACGTCTTCAATGACATTTGGATGACTATGGCGAAAGAAAACAGTCATTTCCAACGGTGGATCTTATGTTGTCAGGTACGAGCGTGTGGACGTAGTCCTTTGATGTGTACCAGAACAGTCACGTCTGAAATCCGAGACAGAGGTCGAAAAGGTGGGCAAGAATCAGAAGAAGAGTGACAGGAACGAGTAAGACACAGGTAACTGGCAAGCTCCTTCGTGACGCCAGCCACAAGATGAGCTGTTTCCCTTCCTTTCCTACGGAAAATATGTGTGAGCAGTACGACAAGCCAGTCATCGTCACAAAGGAGAAGAGGCCATAGCTAACACAAGGAGTCTCTGGATGCTGGGTCCCCATGTTGGCCATGAAGAAGCTGACAGTCGAATATTTTGTACACCCAAGGGATCCCCGACTGATGGGAGCAAGTCTAGTTATCATTAAGGCTAATGACACGGACTAGTGCTAGTCATAGCAAATATCTGTACTGGCCATCCTTACAGGAACTAAGGTCTTTTAGAAAATGTGTATTGCCTTTGCCAAGAGCCAAGATGCGATTGGATTTCCAGTCCATGAGGTAGTTTCTGCAATATGGCCTTGATAAAGCTAGAGGTATTCTCATACTTTCAGCGTTCACTGATGTGAAGTCGTGTCTGGCTTCCGTGGGAAAGCGAAGAACTAGTATGGCAGACTTGGAACGTATTTGATGATGTTTTCTGAAACATTCATTATCTCAGCCAGCATCCAACATTGATTTCGTGATCTTGACCTTCAGGGCTGGCAGATTCGTTGTCCTCATGTACGACAGATCAAGCGCAGCCACTGTGTGGGACGAAGCACGACTAGATCTCTTTGCCCGCAAGCAGAGGCCGTACAACTCAATTCCACAACACAGCACCTCAGAGAACATGCCAAGCGTGCGGCCTATCAGGCTGGGGCCGGCAACCTCTCCAATCCAGACACGACATTCCCGCTGAATGGAGGTGGACACAAGAAAGGAGAGACATGGCGATATGTTTGGACACACTACCCCCTATTGCCAGCGAGCTGTCGGAACTTCTGCGAAGTGGGTATCCTGTAAGAAAGGTGCAATGTGGGAATATGCAACTGCTTTCAGTCCAGCGCTCTCTCCCCTGCACATCCTCTGCGCTGCATCTGTGAACGTATAGTTGGGGACCCGTGGGATTGTATGCATAACTTTGACACATTTATCTAGCCTGGTCAAAGCTTACGTAATGAAAAACAGGACAATCTGGTGGCCATCTTGAAAAATTGTGTCAGTTTGCTTTATAAACAGGACAATCCCTTCAGCAGGCTTGAAACATAGGAATCCAACACCTAGATCATGCAAATTCGGACAACGACAAATAAGTCTAAGCAAAACGTCACTTTGGGGCGGCTAATTTGCGGCCATCTTGAAATATGGCCGCCATCTTGGATTTTCAATTGGCCAATCAGGCAGTTTTTGATTGTAAATCACTTGGAGAACAGTGTGCCAAATTGATGCTTGTATCTATTTGCACGATTCCTCTTCAAAAATTGCTGTTATCTGCCCGCACTATTTTATCATGTTTTAATACTTGTAGCGGGCTTAGGCTTTTATCTTCCTTGGGCCTCAGGTGGTTGGCCTTATATTTATTTCTAGAAGCTGAGATGGCTGCCCTTGCCCGTGGTGTCGCAGGCTGGAGTTGGTTGAGTGACACATGTAATTCCAGAGAACTTCAACTCGATAAATGCCAGTGGTCCGCTGGCAGATTTACTCAAAGGTTGGTCTACTGTGTTTTCCCTCCGCGACTACATTTTGTCGTAATCAATTCGCGATAAATATTGATGCATGCATCGAATACCAAACATATAGTTCTCGTTGTTCTACTAATTGTATGGATGACGTGGCAATTACGATGGACGTTCTAAAATAGCAATTTAAAAATGCAAATTACTCGCCTCGAGTTCAAACCTTATAATTTTTTACATGTGATCTTGTAGCATCTTTTATTGGGGGCCATGTTCCCCACAGTTTTTTCTAGGACAGTACTACTGGCGTCGTCTGGCAAAAACGCTTGTCAAAATACATAAGCAATGCTTTGAAAAGAAGAATAGAATGCCGAATCGTACAGGGCGGCGACAAAGATAGGTTATATTGTGGAGCGGCATCCGCGCTTTGTGGAGGGAAAATTGATCAACACAGTTCGACTTACCCCGTCGACTCATTGCACTTCCAGCTTTCTATCTGATTGAACACAATATAACAGAAAATATGACTGGCTAGTATATCACTCAATCTTGGGGGCATACGCCGGGGGGCGCGTCGCCTCGCCCACCCTAAGCCGGACGCCATCCCGGGGTTTCACCCGCGCGAAGTTCCCATGCAGGCTCCTTTCCCATACCAAGCAGCTCTCGATCAAGAGACAATCAACTTTCCCACAGCCCAGAGCCTTGTGGGCGCCCCCCTTGGCTCCCTCCACGGCCGATTGTCTCGTACAGATACACCCGATTTTGAGAAGGATCGGTTGCAGGTAGCGTGCCACATGCCCATATCGCCGAAATTGGCGCTGACGGCTATGCAGTAATGACCTCGTTCAGTCTCACGGTGCAATTGCTGATTTGACACGATAATCAACCAAAGGTACCCCATGATTCTGCGAAGACCTTATTACCAGCATTGATTCGGTCTCTTCAAGTCACTATTTAGTGTCTATGTCTCACACCATAGATAAGACAGGGATCACAAGCGATTTGAAGATCCGGATCTTTGTCCTCCTGCACAGATACCGACAACGCCACTACTCCCGCCTGAGCAGGTCCATAACACCCGAGTTGCTATGCCATCCACCCGTAAGACTCTTGACGTGACCCGCCGTCATTAAGGCTGCGCTACCAAGGTATGTAAAACTTTCCAAGATCTCAATGTCCTCGCCACACGCGCAAGACAAGACTGTACTGCTTCATCTAGTAAGTCTCCAAACGCCTGGACCTGGTCTTGAGCCAGGAGAACCTCAAGTCCAAAGGCTTTTGCCTCCTCGTGCAGCGCGCACTTCGAGAGCCATCACCATGTGACTCCAGCGCTCAGCAAGATTCTGCTCTCGCAAAACAAGATCAGTGATCTTGGTGTTGCCGAGGATGCTCACAATCACTTTGATCTAAACCTTGTCCAATACCACTCCTACAAGCGTTTGAAAAGTGATGGGGCACGGACGCACCCTTGCCTCACTCCTGTATTTCACAATGAAGAAGCCGATACACCTGCCCCACTCTTCACCAGCACTCTCAGTCCCAGAAGACAGACCAGTTTATCAATCAATAGTCCCCCGTGCAGGAATCCCTCGAAGTTGCAGAAGATCCCAGAGTGACTCACGATTGCCTGAGTACCAAACGTAGCCTTCTGCGACAGCATAGGCTGCAAGCATCCCCTGTCCGAAACTCACTCGGCGTCCACCAGGACACCAAAACCTATGATACGGTCCGTTGGTTGACTTACCAGCGTGAACCAGACTGCTGAGGTTTCTATGCTTCTTCCCACCAGATGGCTGCGATCCCTCGTCAGCATAGATGGGGCAAGCACCTGCTGGTACGCTGACAGTGTAATACCGCGGTACTTGTTGCAGTCCTGACGGTCCCCTTTCCATTTCCAGATAGGGACGACCAGTCCCCGTTTTCCAGTCAGAGGAATGGTACCTGATTTACACACTGCAGTCAAGACAGTCATGCCAATCCGTGGATCATGGGGCCTCACCCCAGCTTTGAGGAGCTCCGCACTGATATTACAAACACCATCTGCCTTTCCACCCCTCACTTCTACACTGGCTTCTCTGATTCGTCAAGGAGAGGTTGCGCTTTCGTCATGGGATGATCGGCAATCCACTGCCTTTAACCCAGTTGTGTGAACTGCTCATTGGAGGGTCCAACCGTAACCACTGCCCAAAGTACTCAGCCAACGAGCCATCTGCCCATTCATGTCAGCCACGAGGCGCCCATCTGCTGTTCGAAATAGGACTCGCCCGAGAAGGAGACTTGGAACTGAGCTTCTTCAGGGCTCGGTAGGCGGGTGCGAGTTTCATTAGCTGTTTCAAGACCCTTGACTATCCCTCATCGAGACGCCTGACATACTCTCCTTGTCTCCTCCCCAGGAGGGTTTCCTAGTCCGGCGTGCAGAAGCCCTTGCGTACGGTTATAGTTAACTTCTAAATATTCGTTATTGACTATATACTATCAGAGTAAAATTACCTCGCCTCCTCAACTAATAAACCTTCATGTGTTATTTGGTTATAGATGTTTTACAGAATCAGGCTTCTATACAATATCTATCTCAGATCATCGTTCTTGATATTATACCTAGTGTGTTTTAAGTGCAGTGGAATAAGCCCTATTTTGTTTTCCAGTAGAACAACTTATTACCACTTGGAAGTTTAAACTGCAGCGACCACTGGCATTTTGGAGTTTGCATTTCTCTTCGAATTAATTGAGGCTTATGTTTCCCCCTGGTGCCCTCTGCCGCACTTGCAGTCGGAGGTGAGGTTAATGGGCAGCATGTGGGGTGTCTTCGTCTACTCGACAGGGACAAAAAAGTAGCTCCTGGCGAGTCTTGAACTAGATACCTGGCGAAAATAACACTTGCAAGGCCCATATAAAGATACTAAAGGAATACAGAACCCCTGGATCATTTTAGAATCAATCATGATGATTAAGCTATGACAAAAGGATAAAACCTTATTTATTTTTTATCATTTTCTAAGATTTACCTTCAGCATGTTCACGTCGGTTCAACTTTGGTCTTCAGTAACATGCAAGGGACAGTCGTCTCGGGGACATGGTCGTTTCAACTGAATGGGTTCGGAAGACTGACGCCGTAGAAATAAGGTGTCACTATTCCAGTATAAAGACAGACATAGTAAGAAGTCCAGAGACAGAGGGCTGCCTGTGACGAGTTATTTTGTCGGCCACGTACACAATTCGTCCACAGGTACTATGTCTGAGGTGTCGTGTACTGGCGCCTAGCGGATGCCTTGAATAGCTGCCACCTTTTTGATGACATTATGCTGACCAAGCAGCCGCCACGCCGTCCCATCATGATACGTGGATAGCCTTGATCTGGGAACCACGACGTAAAACACCTTCACTCAACTGCTTTCACGAACAACGCTTCCGGGCAGCTTTCCTCATATGCGGCAGACGCAAGACCGAAGCACAGAGATTCCTAGGTAGACTCGTTACAGGCGCTCCTACTCACGACACACCTTTCAGATGGTCTGTTTGTATCCACCCCAGAGGTGTGAGAGTACCTTGTCACGAACTTTCATTGTTCCCGGCTCTGTCTATTAACATTAGTTTCATTGGCCGTTACTTAACGAACCAGCGTGCATTTTAATGTCTAAACCTTCACAAGTGTAGCATATACTATATACAATAAATAGCTTTGGTATATACCCAATAGTATATTTTCTTACTCGAATCTTGGCACAAGAATACTTTATAAATTTAACGTAAGAACCGCTCGACCACGTAAGCCCATACATACCCACCTATGGGCGTCATCCGGCAATCACCCCTTACAGGTTGGTCCCATGTATTAACATGGAGTGACCCCGTTATCCGTCAATACCCATAACTAGAAAGGGTACCTAATTGGGCACGTTGGGATATCTAATAGCTTGTTCCCCCTGTTACCTGTAACAACACACAGATAAGGGGGGGGTTTTTTAACAACATATCCCCCGTGTGTGTATGTAAAATTTTACATTTTAGATTGTGTTATAAAGTGTTTAAAATTGTGGGTTTACGGTGTGGCCGTTGCACACAGTTGCCGTGCACACTACTGTTTTTTTTTGGCATTTGGCGTCTAAATCCTGGACTGAGAGGCGGATTTGGGACGAGTATAGGACGATTTTTGGAGCACTACAACTTGCGGTCTGTGACTTTTTCCCGTATCTATAAGACGGAAATCGTTCTATACTATAAAAGCTTCACACAGTTTTTTGACTCTGGAGGGGTCCTGCGAAAAAACTGATATAGAACATATTATTGTTCTTCGCAAGATGTACAATTGGGTATTGAGATCATTGTTACGTCTGTAGGACATAAAACCTCTACCAATTTTTGGCAGCTTAAAAATGTCAGAACACTACCTTTTTTGCGTTACCCAATTTTTTACTATGAAATTATTGACTAGACCAAAAATGGTATGAATACTTTTTGTTAAACTCAACGAGATCCACCCTAAGCATCTATCCGTTTCTTTTTTGCTAATACAGATTTTTTGATATAACTTTTTATATTTAGCGCCTCCTTGTGCCGTTTGATGGACCAGCAGCTTATTGATGCACCATACATCTATCTTATCTTTCATCCGTCTAACATATTGTTTGTCTTGATGGAGACCCTGTCTGCAGGAATCGTATTTCACTTTGAAAAAGGTTCATTTCTTATTCGCAAGAGTTTGTCGCATGTATGCAATTTTCCCTTGATTTCTGGAATATTTCTTTTCGGTTAATATGACCTAAAAATAAACTTAATTTGGTCATTTATCAATGGAATTTAAATATGCTTATACCACAGGGAAGCCTGTTGAAGTCTGGATTTGTTTGCACACCATAACGTTTTCTCGTAGCTAATAGGGTTTTTGAGATATTATGGAAACATTGCTTCCCCCCATTTTCCGCAGCCTCGTACTATATATATTCCACGGCTAACGTTTTTTTTTTTTTTTTTACCGAACAATGGCGCTTCGCGCTTCAGTCTCTCACTTTCCGTCTCAGGGATTAGACGTACGCGTGCGAGCTCTCTTGAAAGTCAGTTAGAGGGGACTTGAAACTAAAAAGCTTTTGACGCCACCTTATATTTATTTTCTTAGTATTATTTTTATTAATATTTCACACCTGTTGCGCCTTTAGGCTTTTATCTTCCTTGAGGCCTCAGGTGGTTGGCCTTATATGTTATTTCTAGAAGTCTGAGATGGCTGGCCCTCGCTCGTGGTGTCGCAGGCTGGATTTGTTGAGTGACACATGTAATAATTAATTGAGGCTTATGCTTCCCCCTGGTGCCCTCTGCCACACTTGCAGTCGGAGATGAGGTTGATGGGCAGCATGTGGGTGTCTTCGGCTACTCGACGACGGACAAAAAAGTAGCTCCTGGCGAGTCTTGAACTAGAGCAGTGGTTCTTAACCTGGGGTACCTGTACCACCAGGGGGTACGAAACCTTACACCTGGGGGTACGAGACATGCTGACCCACATTCTATAGCATATTTATAAGGAGGCTGGAATTATTTATTTATTTATTTTTATTTATTTTTTATTTTTTTTTTTTTTTTTTTACGTTGTAACCTATAGCGTCTGTAGGCATATGGAGAGTCTTGATGTTGGTCGAACTCGCCCGTTGGTGGCGCGGGCTGGATTTTTATAGTGACTCCTGTGGTCTCAGATGAAGATTCCATTTTCTGTGATGTTCTTGATCTTCAGATTAGGCGCATGCAGCCCCTAGAGTCCACCGTCACACTCGCAATCGGCAGACAGGTATACGCTGCATGTGGGTCACTCGACGATGGCTTTTGACAGTTGCTCCTTAGTGAGACTTGAATTCTGGACCTTCTGCTCCCCTACCAGGCTCTTGAAAGAGTTGCCCCCGGCAGGAATTGAGTTCAGCACTCCAAGACGCTAACCACTTGGCCACCGCCTCCAAACTTGTCTTTTCTGTCTTGTCTTGTCTCTTTGCATCATTTTGTGAAGAAATTGAAGGTGAACATAGTGTTCCTGTTTTCCACACGGAAGTGAGGTGGCTCTCACGTACTACTTACACGTGTCTTCGAACTACACGAAGAAATCAAGAGGTTTCTTATAAATCAAGGCAGTGACTTTGCTGACCACTTTGAAAACAGGGATTTCATTTTGTCCTTAGCATACCTGACAGATGTATTCATGCACTTGAACGAGTTGAACATCTCCATCCAAGGAAGAATGCTGAACATGATAAGTGTCAGAGAAGTTATTTGCCTTTACCCAGAAACTTCCAATTTGGATGTGGTGCATTGAAGAAGGGAATTTTGTTAACTTTCCTTCATTAGATGAGGCTGCTTTTGCAGAGGAAGTGTCCATCGTTACTGAAGTGAAAAAGCATTTGCAAGGGCTGATTCACTCCTTGCAGGGATACTTTCACCATGGACAGGTTTCTGTGGCACAAAGATGGATACGGGATCCATATAATGTTCAACTTGGATTCCATGAATAACAGTAATATGTTGAAAGATGATCTTGTTGAGCGGCAGGCCAACGACAGAATCCAAATGCAGTTTGAATCAATGCAGCTAGATATGTTTTGGTGAGCACAACTCAAACCATTCCCATAGTTAGCAGAAAGACCTCTGGAGGTCATTGTGCCATTTGCAACCACGTTCTTATGAGTTTTTCAACACAACTACACCTCAAAACAAAGGTTAGGAACCGTCTGGATGCAAGTGACGACATGCCTGTGGCACTTCGGGAACCTCGTTTTCAATCATCATAATTGAAATGCAACAACAAAAGTCACTGAAATGTAACATTGTGTACTCTGTAGTATTGTAGTTAGTGAAATAAAAGGTTCATTACTCTAATTATACTTTTTTTTTATTTGTACGAGACAAATTATGAGATCTCAAAGGGTACGAGCACTAAAGAAAGTTAAGTAAACCACTGAACTAGAGACTCTAGACCACTGGCGAAAAAAAACCCCGCTTGCAAGTCCCTATAAAAAGATACTAAAGGAATACAGACCCCTGGATCAATTTTAGAACAGCATGATGATTAAGCATGACAAAAAGATAAAACCTTAATATTTTTTATTATTTTCGTAATGATTTACCTTCACCATGTTCACAGTCTGGTTCAATTTTGGTCTTCTTAGTACATGCAAGGGACAGTCGTTCTCGGGGACATGGTCTTTCCAACTGGATGGGTTCGGAAGACTGACGCCGTAAGAAATAAGTGTCACTATTCCAATAGAAGACAGAGAAGAGTAAGAAGTCAGAGACAGAGGCTGCCTGTGACGAGTTATATTTGTCGCCCTCCTCGTAACCAATCCATCCATCGGGTACTGCTACTACATATCCCCCGTGTGTGTATAATACATTTTACGTTATAAAGTGCGTAACATTGTGGGTTACGGTACGGTGTGCACGTTGCACACAGTTGCCGTGCACAAAACTGTTTTTGGCATTTGGCGGTCTAAATACTGGATAAAAGAGCGGATTTAGAACGAGTATAAGGCAAGGTTTTTGGAGCACTACAACTTTGCTTCTCTGACTTTTCCCGTACGGGAAATGCGTTTTTTACTATTAAAAAAAACTTCAAAGCTGTTCTTTGACTGGCAGGGTTCTGTGAAAAAAATATATAGAACAATTATTATTGTTCTTCGCAAGATGTACAATTGGTATTGAGATCATTTTTACGTCTGTATGACAATAAAACTCGACCACATTTTTGGCAGCTTAAAAATGCTACCTTTATTGTACTACCTTTATTGCTATTTTACACTACCTTTATTGCGTTACCCAATTTTTTACTATGAAACTATTGACCCTAGACCAAAAATGGCATGAATACTTTTTGTTAAGCTCAACGAGATCTACCCTAAGCATCTATCCGTATCTTTTTTGCTAATACAGATTTTTAGATATAACAGTTTTTATATTTAGCGCCTCCTTGTGCGGTTTGATGGACCAGCAGCTTATTGATGCACCATACATCTTATCTTATCTTTCATTCGTCTAACATATTGTTTGTCTTGATGGAGACCCTGTCTGCAGGAATCGTATTCCACTTTGAAAAAATTTCATTGCATATTCGCAAGAGTTTTTCGCATGTATGCAATTTTCCCTTGATTTCTGGAATATTTCTTTTCGGGTAATATGCCCTAAAAACAAAATTAATTCGGTCATTTATTTGGAATTTTAATCTGCTTATACCACAGGGAAGCCTGTTGAAATCTAGATTTGTTTCCGTCCATAAAGGAAAGGAAATCTAGTCCCCATATTTAAGAAGGGAAACAGAGGACTAAAGTCAAATTATCGACCCGTTAGTTTAACGTCAGTGGTAGGTAAATTGTTGGAATCTATTATTGCATAAAACATTAGAGAGCATTTAGAAAAAACATAGTTTTGGTATATGATTCATAACGTGGATTCACCAAGGGTAAATCATGTCTCACCAATTTATTGAATTTTTATAGGAAAGTTTTGAGACGGCAGATAATGATAAGGATTATGAATATATATACTTTAGTAAGGCATTCGACACACGAGCGACTCTTAAAAAAGTTTAAGGCTCATGGAATAGATGGGAAGGTTCTGCGTTGGATCAGAGCTTGGCTAAATGATAAGCAACAACAGGGATACAAGTAATGGTTCTAATCTGAAATGGAGACAGAGAAATGGAGTAATGTCATGTTCTTGGGTCCATCCATACTATTTTTTATTTGACATCAACGACTTCGGAAGGGGATTAGCAGTGAATTCAGCAAGGTTACTGAAGAATCAGGTAGGTAGGATTAGGATCACAGTCTATATGTAAACATTTTATAAAGTAGGGGAGCAAGACCGATCCTGAGGGACAGGACATTGGGGGTAAAGAAATCGATGTCTTTTCAAGGCAAGATTATACTTTGTCTGTCAGTCAGATAGTTGCAAAGTAATTTAATGAGTGGATAGGTAGGTAAAGTGTCGAATCTCATGTACTTGAGTATGTGTGCAGACTGTGTCAACATGCTTCGGCACGTCTGTTGTCACGATACGCTTTTATTTCTTGTTATCGGGAGGAGTCAACGTAGGTCAGAATACGGTGTTTAGAGCGTCTTCTGGTCGAGGTGTAGGGACGGAAACCAAATTGGCGGGGGGGGTGAATTTTCAATCTCTAGAGTGACCTAAGTTGTCAAAAATTAAGCGTTCAAAATGTCTTTCCGAGTCCGTCAAGTAGGCTAATGGCAGTCTGTAGTTGTAGGATCTTTCGGGGGTTTGGAGGGCTTGGGTATAAGTCGTATGTGGCGTCTTGAATGGTATGGGAAGTACCCGACCATGAAGGGAAGCATTGTAAAGGTTTGTATGAGAGCTCAAGGCCGTTAGGAGGGAGTTTTCGGAGGGCATGCGTAGGTAATGGCACTGTTGGGCCGGGAGTCACGTCGCGAGTGAGTGACGGAGCAACTACTTTCACCTCGTTCCGACAGGGTGAAAGAGTAGGATCAGAGGTTGGGAGGTGATACATTATGGCGGTTTTGCGTGGAGTATTCGTGGTTTCATGTTGTATCAGATCGTGTCCCTGTCGCATTTCGTTGTTCAATATTAATTAAGTGTGTATAACAGGAGGAGTGGTAGGTGGGTGTGGTGAAGATGTGTTCCCAGTGTGGTTCCCATCGTTTTAACAAATGGCGTCAGCTCAACCAAGTGTTGCATTCCTGTTTTTTTAAAAAACGGGGGGCGGGGCTGAAAAAGAAGTGCCTATTTTCTATTTTCTCACTGATTATTCTACCTTCCGGATGTTTCTTAAAATTTTTAGTGATCTTGTAGTGATCTTCAACACTATCGTAATTTTAACTCTCCCCATTCCGCTGGTCACAATGCCATCCTGGAAGAGACTTTATCTGTCAAGAGGCGAGGCCGGACGGTCAGCTTTGTGGGTACCGCACATGTAGTGTCTGCCGGTAATGAGGAAGCTATGCCTTGGCAAAAGCTGCCGCTAGAAGACCAGGCTCTATACATTTTGAGTGCCGGCTACGGACCTACGCTCGGCAATCCATAGATCAGATCAAACAGTTGGCAAGAACGTTGGATAGATAGGGGCACAATAAAAGCGCACCATCCGCCAAAAGTATCGAGGACTGGAGAGTACTGCGGTCTCATCCCGGAGATGGGAGACTGCCTTGGCCGATTGCGAGTAATTGGTCACATCTATATACCATGGGTGCCTCATGGTAGGGGGGTTCACCCCCTTACTGTGATGATTGTTTGGTCCCCTAACTGGCGGCACTTGCGGGTCGAGAGTGGCCCAGTCTTGGGGACCTACGTGTGTGCAATGTTTGTCCGGTGTCGGGGCGGACGGGCTTACCGTTCTCTCCCTGGCATTGGGAGAGAGGTGTTTCTCTCCGGCATGAAGTCCCTTACATTATTGAGAAAGCTGGCCTTCTCAACCAAGTTATGATGTTTAATAAACTGATGATTGTTTTTAATGTACTTTTGTGCTTTTATGTATTTCGTAATATTCCAACTATTTTTATTCTATCTAAATTTTGTGTTTTTAGTTTTACTTTACATGATCTTTGGTAAGCAGGCGTCAATAACCCCGCAGGTGAGCGGCGAATTAAAACTATAATCAACCAATCCCAGTGGTGCTTGAATGCTTCACGGCTACTCTCACAGGGGTCGAAATTTTGTTGTGTTATTTGGAGGTATTCGAAGTGTTGTGTGCATGGTGAACCTTTTAGTGGAAGTATTCTTGCCCAAAATTGGAAGGAGTGGTGATTCTGGTAATTCGGTGCGTTGTATGAGGATTGGCCCGGGTTCATTGTGGTCTTCCCTGTAGGGGCAAGTATGTGTTCCGAAGAATATTGAGGTCCCAGAGCATCTCTGGACGCTGAAGGGGTTCGACGTGTTGCACCCCTCGGTCTGTAGCCCCACAAAAATGTGAATGAGTCTGAGTGTTCGGTGGAGGGCTGAAGTTCCCTGTAGGTGTGTGGTGTACTGTTGGTGAGTGGGTGAGGGACGGCATCCGGTAGTGTCTTGGATATTCTCTTCGGCCTGTGGTCAAGTGTTCAGGCGTTTTACCTATTCACAGTGTAGCGTAAGTCAGGTCTCCCCCACACTTCACTCAGTGGTCGTGAAATGTCCAGTCTGTTTGCTGTAGTTGTGTCTAGGTGGGAGGGTATGAAATGGGATTAGAAGAAAGTATGAAAATGACAGGGATGTGGTCAGATCCACACACGGGTCCAGGTGAGATGGATGGGGAGAAAAACAGGCTTTGACGGTTTGTGAAGATGAGGTCGGGGCGGCCACGCGCCGTTGTGATTGAAACGAGTAGGGAAGTCTGGGCCTAGGAATCTTAGGTGTTCAGCGTACGGATACGTAAGTCGTGGGTGCCGCGTGGATTATTTACGGTGTGATGGAAGCTGTGTGTGTACGCGTTGAAGGCGCGAGTATATTGTTGGGATGTTGTAGTAAAAAGAGTATGAGGTTGCGGTACGGGAGTGTCGTGTGGGGGTCTGTTGTAGGTGGTAGCTACATGAGGGGGCCATGTATTGTTGTGAGCTTCACGCCAGAAAATCCCGCCCCTCACGGAGACAAAAATCATGCCTGAGTGTGTTTTTTTATGAGAAGAGCAACGCCGTCTGCTTGGGTTGTAGGGTAGCGTGGTGTAGGTAACACGAAGTATTAATGGAGGTCTTGTGACTCCGGCATTTAACGAGTAAAACTAGTATGTTCGTAGGTCAGGGTTTGTTCGCTATGAGGTGAAATATTAGGGTCTGTTGTGCAAGTCGAACGGCAGTGAGACTGAAGGACTTTTATGAAAAGGCAATAAAGGAAAGAGGCGAAACGAGTGTCTGCATTTACCCGACTACGGGGACAAAGGAAGGGGAAAGGACGTGGTTGGGATGTCGGAGGGGGAAGGGGGGAGAATTCCTCCGCCATCCCGGTAGGTCCCATAGGTCCCTATCTATGATGAGATCGTCAGACGAGGAGGGGCAGAGGGAATCGAGGAGGCATGGGAAGGAGCTGGGAACACCCCATTGTGTGGTGTAGGAGGATTTTGACGGGGGTGAGGTTAGGTAGTGGTCTGATGTTTATAACGTAGTTGGGTTAGGATAGGGGGTTGGGAAAGGGCAGGGTAGGAATAGAGGAAAGTTGGGCGGGGAAGGGGAAGGGAGGGGGATTGGGGAAGGGAGGGGGAGAAAGGATCAAAGGGACTGGTGAGGGGAGGGTGTGCGGTGTGGGAGGGAGTTGATGCCATCGCGTCATGGCTGGCGGGACTGCAGTGTGGAGGCAGAGAGGGGGGGGAAGTCAAGGGAACTACGCGAGCGTCGTGGGCACTGGTGCCCCGTGTACCTGGCGGCTGTCATGGAGTACTTCGGCTGCTGAGGTCGGTCAGGTGCTCGCTGAGCAAGGCGACAACCACGCCTCTGAGATTGTGTATGTTGGTGGTAAGCCGTTATCTATTAGGATTTTGGAAACATTTTGCAATATATGTTCTCAATTCTCTTACTAAGGTATTCGGCAGCAGCTGAGCAGGCAAAAACCTTGGCCGTCATGATGACGAAGGCAAGGGGCACGGGCGGAAAAGGAGAAAGGATGGGTTGGGTTTGGGCACAGTGTGGTAAGAGAGGTGGTGGGTGGTGTTGAGGATCGGGGGGACTTGCCGCCTGAGCGTAGGAAGGGGTTTCGAGGATGTGGGGGACAGAATGTGAGGCGATGGTTATATGTACGGGATGGGTGCAGGGGTGTTTGGTTTTGGTGGCGAGCTTTTTGGTGGGGCAGACTATATGGAGACAGCAGTGGGTGTTCCGTCACAATTTAGACATGGCACGTCTGAACGTGCATTGCGTACGTTGATGTGGCCTTGAGCAGCCACATTTGGAGCCAAACTAGGGGGTCCTTTTACAGCGTATGTGGGGTGGTCAAATTTGTAGCATTCTAGGCATTGTGTATGGGTTTGCATTGTTCAGTTCAATGTTGTAGGCGGGTATTATGAATGGAACCTACCCTAAATTGCCTCTCTGAAGGAGTTTCTTGGCCTCGTTGTGGTCCAGGTGGAGCAGCGAATTCTTTAGGATAGGGACTTTTGAGCTGCGAATCAGGTAGAGGTCCTCACCAGTTACCTCGTTTGCGCGTGTTTATGTCTTAGGATAAAGCGCTTGTGTGGTTGGCTGTGAGAGTTTGGACAGACCCGGAAGGCCATGATGGTTCTAGGTCCGGGCTTGCACGGATCCACCAAGTGGGAAACCATGGCGTTCATGAGTTTTCCGTGTGTTCCATTATGTAAGTGTTGGGTAGTTCTTCATGATCCGCTAGGCGAACAAAATGGATTTTCCTTCCCCGGAGACAGAAGCACCTGACCATTGGGATCTCTGTTATGTTGAAACAATGCGTGCTTATGTCTGCAGGTGGTTGTAGTGGAAGTCAAAGGTATAGGAAGTGTGAGATTTGGAGGAGGCGAGTGTAGAGGGGGGATGTGGGTGTGGGACGTCATGGTGCGAAGCATCCCACTGGAGGAGATAAGGTGAGTATTAGGGATAGAATAAAATGAAAGGGACCACTAGTATCTGACTATTATCCGGTTAGAAAAACCTTCCAAACTAGAATTACACCATACGCATGTAGTATCGCTGGAAAATCATGAGGTGAAAAGATCTCGGAACTAGGTGAGGGTTGAGCCCAGACCTCCGCCATAGGAAACAAGGTGTTGAGGCTTTGAACTAGAGCTAATAGAGTGTTAGGATTTCATTACCAGAAGGTGTTTGAAAGTAGAAGTTACGGCAGTTATTCTAAAGCTTTATCTGGCTCTAGTCAGACCTCACCTAGACTATGCTGTTCATTTTTGGTCTCCATATTAAAAGGATGGATTTTAGCCTTGTTAGAATCAGTGCAGAGAAGGATGAACAAAATTATTCAAGGGATGCGTAACTTTAGCTATGAGAAGACACTGAAAGCTATTAAAGTTACACTCACTCGAGAGACGCAGAGTAAAAAGGCGATCTGGTTAGAAATGTTTAAGTGGAATAAAGGGATATAATTAAGGAGAGGTAGGAAAATTCTTACGGCTATTAAACCAGGGTAGAACAAGAAGTAATGGATTCAAGCTGGAAAAGCCGTTAGATTTAAAAAAAGAAGTAGGTAAAAAAAACTGGTTCACAAATTGAATGGTAAATTGGTGGTTGAATGATTGGAAAAGGACTCAGTAGACAGGTAGTTAGTGGCGGAGTCCATTAGGGGAGCTTTTATATGGGGCTGGATAGGTTCATGGATGGGGATGGAAAGGTGAATATAGGTAGTTGTTTAGGTAACAGGAACTACCACGTTGTAGGCCTCACGGTCTCTTGTAGCTTTCCTTACTTTTCTTTGTTATTATGTTACGTAGGTGGAGTGGGGAGCGGTGTGTCGTGTGACAAGGGGGGTCTGTTTATGAGTGTGCAATCCCCCTTTGTTTTTACTTAGAAAAGAAAACGCGAACTGCGCATGCCGCGGAGGCGAATATTTTTCTAGTAAATTGATGTAAAGGGCCTATTTCATCCCTATATTCAACTAATCTTTCTTCTAAATCTTCAGATATGTTGGGGGGAGGACGCCTGCGAATGCTTGCGGATAACAAGTCTTTGTTAGTCTTGACAAGTAGTTAGCTGCAAAAAAAAGGACATGAAATACGGAAGCTTCTAGGGCGGGTAACTGGTATTTTCCCTAACACTACTAATACCTTTCTTTTGAATTATAAAGTAATGAACCTATTCAAGCTTCATTTTGTAACCCCTTTCCCTAAATGAGTTCCCACTAATTAACCTTTTTAAACTTGCACCGTGTGACAACGCCTCTCACCGCCTATTTGTGGCACCGTTTTCCTAAACCTAATTGTCTAATCTTACGACTC
>JACEEZ010024369.1:2500-31868 GCA_016584305.1 Chionoecetes opilio | reverse complement strand
CTCGAAAGAAAAATTAATGGAAAAAAAAAACTTTCCCGGAAAATTTTAAATATTTTTTGAAATTTAAAATTTTTAAATTTCCCCCCTTTAAATTAAAATTTTTTTAAATTTTTTTTGGGTTCCCTTTTTTCCTTTCCCGTTTGGGGGGGAAAAAAAAAATAAACTCCCTTTTTTAAACTAAAAAAACTTTCCCCAAAAACCCTTTTTTGGATTTTCGAAAAAGATCCTGTTTAAACAACCTCTGGATTTTTTTTAAGTCTTTATTCAACGGGGACGCAAAATTCCCCTCGATGTAATATACCTTGTTTTTCGAAAGCCTTCGATACAGTTTCCCAAAAGCGCTGTTGCCAAAGCAAAGGGCACAGGGCTAGGAGAATTTTTTCCCATGGTTTTCGATTGGTTTTTCAAATCGTAAAAAAGGGGTAGTAATAAGGGTGAGGCATCGTTTGGGTTAATTCCTTGGGGTGCCTCAGGGCTCGGCCCTTGGGGGTCCCCCCTTTTTTTCTATATATACCCAAATCTGGCTGGGACTTGTATCAAAAATAAAATTTCAGATGACCCAAATTAGGCGAAAAGCTATATAGAGAAAACTGCGAATCAACAAAGTGATCTCAAAAACTTCAGATTGGAGTGTAAATGGCTATTAAAAATTCAATCCGAAAATGAAAAGTAATGCATATGGGCCGAAAACCCCAAAAATAAAACTATAAAAATAAAAAATAAACGTTAACTAATTACAGCGGGAAAAGGATCTAGGTGTCACATCTTGATCTAAAACCAAGTTCGCATTGGGGCCTATGCCAATAAAAAATTAAATTTTGGGCAAAAAAAGAGAAAAAAAAAAAAACAATTATACCGCCTTTGGGTTGGCCCCTTGGAAATGCCGTTCATTCTGGTGGGCCCTGTTTCGTAAAAGTAAACCAAAATTGAATCAGTGAAAAAGAAAGCCCCCAAACAATTCCATCTCTGCAAAATTCACTTATGAAAGACTGCGGAAATTTAAATATTTTTTCCTTAAAGGTCGTAAATCCGGGGGGACTTATAAAACCCTTTTAATCCTAAAGGTTTTGATTCATTAAATCAGAGGACCTATTCGACTTTAAACTCAGTGACCAAAAAAGGTTTAAAACTAAACGGCACGTTGCACACCGATCTCCAAAAAAAATTATTTCAATTTTTAGAGTCTTTGATCGATGAAAAAGTTCCCACAAATTTGTGGGACCAACACAATACCTTTCAAAAAAGACTTGCGCGCACTGAAAAGAAAGGGGTATTGATTGCAAATTCTATCTAGTCCTCCGTATCGATTATTGTAGTGGTAGTGGGGAGTTTATTAGTATTTTTTATATCCCCTTTATTCGCACTATAAATTTTTCCTGTTCCATCCTCTTTAGGGGAAAGGTATCATTTTTTACGTTTTCTTACAAGTAGTTTTAGTTAGTGTATGTAATTCAGCAGATACCCTCGTATGGGCCCCAAAAGGTTCCCGTGTCTGTTTCCCTTTTTCCTATGTAAAACCTCCTCCTCCTCCTCCCCTTCCCCCTTTTTTTCCCTCCCTTCCCATATTTCCCTTTTATTAAAAGAAAAAACTTTTAAAACCCTAATTTTTTTTATCATATAACTAACTAAATAATATTTCTTCCAATTTCAAAAACTGGAAATTTTCATAGGTCAATTTTAGTTATAAATTTTTTTTTATCAAAATGATAAATGATTATAATATAATAATATTTATTGCTATACATATATTTAAACTTTATGATACATGTCTTTTGGGGCGCATAATATTTAGTACCGTTAAAATGGGAAATTTTGCATTATATCAAACATCATTGGAGGCATACCCGGGGGCGCGTCCCCCTCGCCCCCTTACGACGCCACTCCCGGGGTACCACGCGCATCCCCAGGGAGGCTTACTTCCCATACCAGCACTCCCCCCGGAAACATCAAATTGCCCCGCATCGGGCCTTTGGGCTCCCCCTTTCCCTCCATGTCGTTTTTCTCTTACAGATACCCAGATGGGGAAGGATCGTTTTAGGGTTAGCGTGCCGCATGCCCATAAGCTGAAGTTGGCGCGGACTGCCTATCAGGTAAAGGCCCCGATCAGACTCCAGTGCAATCGCTATTTGACACTAATCACCATGCGATACCCATGATTCTGTGAAAACTTATTCCAAGGCATCATTCGCCTCTTCAATTGCATTTAGTGTCCTTTTTCCGCCATGAGTAAGACTGGGATCACAAGCGACTTGAAGATCCGGATCCACCTCCGGGTCCTCCTGCACAGGTACCGACAACGTCAAATACTCGTGCTGAGCGAGTCCATAACACCGTGGGCTATGCAGCTCTGGTTTCTGATACCAAGAACCTGCAATTCTCAACCTTCTGGACGTCGCGAAATTCAGAAGCAGAGAACTGCTAATGTTCCTGGAACCGGAGCCATGGGAACCAGCACATAATTCCTAGCCATCTCTCAGAGTACCACTAGTAGCATTGAAGTCGCCCAAAGCAATGAGTGTGCCCCGTGTGTGTATCATTAGTATATAGTACACATATATTCCTCAGCGATATACAAAATATAAAATCTATCGTTTCTCTGTGATATATATAATACAATAAATTTCTACAATATCTGTCTATCTGTCCTTACATAGTTAAACAAAAAATTTATATCCAAATACAATAACTCATAGTATTCGTTCTATCTATCGTTTTTCTGCGATATATATGATCATTTTGTCTACAATATATCTGTCTATGTCTGTGTCCTTCTCCAGTTACACAAAAAATATCTCATACCCAATATGATAACTCAAAGTGAGAGAAATAATAGAAGAAAAAGAAACTGACTCCATTCAATATACACTACACGTATAATACACATAATGCATACATTATATATATACATATATATTATATATATATAAAATAATATATTATATTATACATATATATTATATATAATAATTATATATTATATATAAAATTAAAATATATATTTCATATTTTTATATTAATATAAATATATATATATTACATATAATATATATATATTATATATATATATATATATACTATATATATTATATATTAATACAAAATATATTATATATATTTATAATATTAATAAAAAAATTTTATACTATAAAATATATATATAATATTTTTATATAATATAATTATCATATAATATATATATATATATATTAATACTTATATATATAATTTTATTATTATATATTTATATATTATATTAATTGTATTGATTCCTAACATCTATATATTATTATATAACAATATTATAATATAATCTGTATTTATATTATATATAATATAAATATATATTATACCTATCTATATAACACATAATCTATTTCTTTTATCATATATAATTTATATTATATAATCCAAATTTTTATTTTCTATATATTTATTATACATTATCTATCTCATATATATTATTCTATATATACATATTATATATATTCTATTTATTTATTATAAAATATATATATCTATATATATATTATTATATATATAATGTATATGTGAGTAATAAAGCATCTATCTATCTATCTATATTTATGTGTGTGTGTGTGTTGTTGTGTGTGTGTTGTTTTGTGGTTTTGCCGTGTCCTTCTTTCACGACAATTGCCACCTTTCCTACGAATTTTAAAGGACAGTGCCCCGGGCATTTTCCCGACATTTCTACCGCAATTTCTACGGAAATTTTCTACTACAGTTTCCTACGATATTTCTAATTTGCCTACGACAGTTGCCTACCGGAACTTTGCCTACAGTTTCCTCCCCATTTGCCAGAAATTTCCTACGGATTTTCCTACGGACACTTTGCCTACG
The DNA here is from genome assembly GCA_016584305.1 of Chionoecetes opilio. NCBI lineage: Eukaryota > Metazoa > Arthropoda > Malacostraca > Decapoda > Majidae > Chionoecetes > Chionoecetes opilio. The sequence goes on along the minus strand of JACEEZ010024369.1, from coordinate 28,010 downwards.
GACCACTTTGCTACGGACACTTTGCCTAGGACCCTTTGCCATACGCTACAGTTTGTTGCCTACGACAGTTTTTTGCTACGGACAACTATTATGCCTACTGAACACTTTTGCCATACGGACATTTTGGCCTACGGCCAGCTTTGCCGCGGAACTTTGCTACGGACACTTTGCCTACGGCAGTTTTTTGCCTACGGACACTTTGCCTACGGACACTGTGCCTACTGACCGTTTGCCTACCGGACAACTTTGCCTACGGACACTTTGCCTACGGACACTTTGCCCTACGGACACTTTGCTACGGACATTTTGCCGCAGTTGTTTCCACAGGAAACATTTTCTTTTACTTGGACACTCGACAGTTATAGTGGATAACCCTGCCGTAGTTAACAGTATAGTCGCCCGCTGCAATATGTCGCCCATGCGCCAAATATTACGGAGATATAGCACTACCACTACTGATGTGTATGTTCCACTGAAGATGATACACAGTAGTTCATATCGGTGACCTACAACTCATGACCGCGGACAATTCATACCGGACATTCATATTCATGCTAATACATACCCCGTAACATTCGGTCCTCAATAACGTCTCATATATACTTTTTTTTTGGAGGGGGGAGGGGGGCATGAATTTCTTTCTTTTTTGCCCTAAAATTTGTTCAAAAACTGATTTATATGATGAGAATAAGCTTGTCCATATGTTCTTGGGGTTTGAGTGGCAGACTGCTGAAATTGAAAAAAATCGGTTTAATAAGTTTTGTGAATGAACTATTAATCAAAAACTAGCTTCATTGGGATTGTAATGGTTTGATTTAGCGGCATTAGTGTGGGACGTTATTCAAATTATGCCCGTATGGGTATGTCATCGAAGTATGAGAGCGTAACTCCTACAAATTTGTATCTATTTTACACTTTTTCCACTCTACCTCAGTTAATTATGGACGGAGAGTGTTAATTTTTACTGGTGATATCATTGACGTTAATCGATTTATTGTGCACAAGAAGAGCTCGTGAGTGGGGGCCTTAGTTTGAAAAAATGAAAAAAAGATTTTTTCTTTTTTTTTCCGCATTCCTCGATGGTCTACCCCTTCACGGGGCACCAAAAATGATAGAGACTTGAATTACGCTCATACTTTTGAAGTACCTCAAATATTAACCATTGAAGAATGCGATGAAAAATGTGCTCCCCTATAATTGTTTCAATATGATGCTAAAATCCCCCTTTTCTTGAAGATTTATCATCAGTCTTCCCCGTTTCAAAGTGATGTTCATTCAGGCAATCAAATTCACTTTATATTGTGTAGAATCCAATGGCTGCTTGCTATTTGATTAAAAAAAAAAAAAAAAATATATATATTGATATATTATATTATATATATATATATATAAATATACTCTATATTGACATATATATATATGGTATATACATATATATATCCATATATAGTAATATACATATATATATATATATACATATATATATACTATTCTATGTATACATATATATATTAGTACATATATATATATATAATATATATATGATATATATATATATTTATTATTATTACACATATATTATATGAATGCATAAACTTTGAGAAAAAAATCCGTCTATATGCCCATATTAGGAATATTGTAATTCTCAGAGTTTTTTCTTATAACCCACTTGAACTCTAACAGCTGCTCAAATAGCCTAGTAGATTAGTGCAATGAGATAACTGAAGCAATGCTGTATCTTAATTCACCTTTGAGTGCTATGACTTACATATCGGTGCCATAGGAACTTTCTAAATCAAATTCAAATAGTACCTGCGGTCAAATATCAAAGCTTATATTTTTTTTCAATTTTTCCCTTGAAAATGACTATTGTATGGTGTTTTGTTTAGTTAGACTGCATATAGTGTTTACGTGTATGAGAGAGGTATATCTCTCGTTGAAATTACTTTTATTGTTTTCTGTTAAGAATAGCTTAAAAATGGCCTTATATTTTTTCTCAAAAATTTTCAATTCTTTCGATTTAATTTTTTCGGCTTCAGGTATATCAAATGGACTATAGAGAAAGGCAGACAAATTTAGAGAAATATAGAAGGGAGGGAAATGCCATTACTTTTTTGTATAATTTAAATATTTCACCTTATGAATATTAGTTTTTTTGGTTGTATCTAGGTAAAACGTTTGTCCTGATTGTAAAACGTATTGAATCTAATTATAGATCTTTTTAGATCTACACTTTTAAGTTTCATTTTTTTATTTGTAGCTATAAAGAAAAATGCACTTTTGGGGCTTAATGTGAAACTTACGCTTTAGGAATAATTGTTTTGAATTTTATCTTGTAAACTTTTTGCCTAATTCTAAAACTTATAGAGAACTATTTCTAGGTTGTTTTATGACATCTATATTTTAATATCGTTTTTTTTCGTGTATCTATAAGGAAAAGGCGCAATTTTTTGGGGTATAATGTAAAATATTATGCCTTATGAATAATACTTTTTGGTTTGTGTCTGCTAAACTGTTGGCAGGTTTTTTAAAAAAATAGAATAGAAGACTATTTGTAGATTTTTTTAGAGTATAATTTTGATATCGGAATGTTTTTTTTGTATCTCTATGGGAAAATGCCTTTTTGGGTATTCATGTAAAATCTAATGGCCAATTTATATACTTTTTGGCCTGTATCTGGTAAACTAATCGCCTGATTTTTAAACTAAGGCACACTATTTTTTAATTTTCTAAGTCTATAATTTTAATGCGTATGATTTTTTTTAATCTATAAGTATTTTCAAAAAACTTCATCCAGCACACCTTCATATTTTGTTGATCTGTTTGATTTTGTAGTACATGTGTGGTACTGTACTAATGCCCAATCTGTAAAAATAAATTAAATTTGGATAAATGAAATTGTCGAAATCGCTAATATTATCTTACCAATTTTTTAATTATTTTTCATTATCACCCACATAAAGTTTCGTTAGTTCGTGCTTCGGAACTATAGGAATATTTTGTATAGATTTTGAGTTTTAATTCTTTTATAGAATTTTTTTAATGTCTTTTTTTTTAATCGCCAAAAAATTCTAAACAAAACCAAACGCAAATTAGTTAAGAAATTATGCTATATTGTCGGGAAACGATAGTAACGAAACTTTTTGTGTTGGGTTAGGAAAAAGATTTAACTTTAGGAAATAAATTAGCGGGATTTTACAATTTTTATCACAGTTGTATAAAATTCACATACAGATGGCGCATGAGTAAATATCTATCTCTTGTGAATTAAACTCAATTATCTGACAATGGTTTAAGGGTGACTTAGATGTCGAAACATATTATAATTTTTCTTTTTTATAATGACTCGTGCACCCTTGCATATGTCATCAGTCTGCTATTTTCATACATGCTAGAGATTATTATACTATTACGTCATATGAGTATATATATTAAAATCATTTGAAAATTTTTTTGAGTATAAAAAGTCAAATTTATTTACATTACAGGTGGCCGGAGCGAATTATTTTTAAAAGGTCTAAAAATCACTAATGGGGTCCGCTCAACAACGATTTGTTTATCGAGATAGATAATTCCAAAAATGTACTTTGTACCTATGAATGAGATTTCTGAAAATGAATATTTTTTTCTCACTTAGGAGCTGAATTGGGGTATTTCGAATAAATAATTTTTAAAACTTTTTCTAAGTGTGAAATGCTATTAAAATTATGTGTAATTGAAGTCCAAGGCTACATCCTGTCACAGAAAAGATCGTTGAGACTTTTTATAGTCTTACCCCTCTTATATTTGAATATTGACGTGTAAATCCCCAACACTCACAAGTGTGTTGAGTGCTTAAGTTTTTGTTATTTAGGCTGATTTTCGGCTATGTTGTGAGAAAACTCCTATTGCGTCGTTGTATGATATTGATCAACATCGTCAATATGTTTCGGAGTTTTACCTCCAAAATGTTTGCAAATCAAGCAAATTTGCCCTATTTTCAACCTATAAGAACGAAGTTTAGACGACAAAATTTGAATGGCCTCTAATCATACAAGAATGACCTATTCCCGGTTTAAATGAGCCACCTTGTACTCTTTCTACATTTTGTTTTTGCATAGGTCTTTCAAAGATATATTTTTGTCTTAAATTGTGCTGCGGCATGACTCAGGCCTGATATCTCATTCACATTTTCCTTGTAATCACAAATTGATTTTTAATTCTGTAGAGTGCAATAAATGGTTACACTATGGAATAGGGTAGATTATTGTTAAATGAATTTTTTGGTTTGTTTTACAAAAGGTTAAACATGATATTTTTTTTTATTTTCAAAATCGTTTGGAAAATTTCATATTTCATTATTAGCATATGATAAACTAACGGGTTGTTCTAAGCCCGCCACCCAACGTAAACATTTTTAATGAGTATAAACAAAAAAGAATACGATGGATTAAATATGAACGAAAAAATTATTGCGTCCCACCTACAAGGAACTCTTTTTCTTTAAATTGACATCATTCGCGCACATTGTCAGTAGAGATAGTTTTCTCTATCATACTATAAAAAAATAATACCGTTTCTCATGACGGTTCGTTTTGGAAAAATAGTGCGCAAAATGTGCCTTTGCATGATTTGTTCTGTGAAAATAGGGTCTCGATATTGTAGAGCAATTATAGATCTTAACAGTATTTAGTATCTTTAACATAAAAATATAAACAGCATATAAACAAGAGTATAGTCATGATGTGGGAGACAGTATGTCATTGCTTTAATCTTTTATTAGTCTTGGAGTCTTAGTGGACTAAATAGTGGTAATAATTGCAGTTCCATTTTACCCCCCAGAAAAAAATACTGTATTCAATTGGTTGCCTGCGACAAGTAAGTCAAGGCTTTTATTTCGTATATTTTACCTGACCACAAAATTTGGATTTTTTTTTTTAGAATGCATTAATTGTATGGTATAAGACATATAGATGATTATTGGTTAATGAATTTATGGTTGTGTTACAAAAGCTTAAACAAATGGCCTTCATTCCGAATATTTGTTTTCACAAATTTTTCCAAAATCGTTTGACATTTCATTTTTTCTTTTTAATCTATATAATGTAGACAGTAATAAGCCCAGGCCACCCATAGTCATCCTGTTTTTTATAATAAACAAGAAAGATATGAGTGATTAAGATTTTAGAAAACAGTTAATTTTTGTCCTTCAAATTCCTTATTATTAAACTGACCTTAGTTTCGGTGCACTATTTAGCCAAGATAGTTTTATCTATGAGCTATAAAAAAATATACTGTTGCTCAATGAAGCTTAGAATTGAAAAAAATAGTGGCCTTAAAAAGGTACCTTTGCATGATTTTATCTTCCATGTAAAGTAACATATTTATAGCATTGTAATTTTCAAAAATTTTTACTCTATATATTGAAACCTATACAGCTTTTTAGACCAGTAGTATAGTGCGATAGAGAACGGAATTTCGTTGCCTTGATCTTAATTTAGTCTTTTGATTTTATTGACTTAAATATGGGTAATAATTGGCAGTGGTATATCCCCCCCCAGAATCATTTTTTTTTAATATTATAGTATTTGCAAGAAAATAGAGATTTTTTTTTGGCACTCAAAAATTAACAAGCCAAGATTAGATTCTACACAATATATAGTCAATTGCATGCTGATGAACCTCCCTTTGAACGTGGAAGACCTTTGAGAAATCTTCAAAGAAAAAAGGGATTTTCAGCTCATATTTGACAATTATAGATAGCACATTTTTTCATTGGCTTCTTGCACATGTTTTTAATATTTGAGGTAGATATCATACTTTCTAAAAGTATAGCGTAATTCAGTCTCCTATCATTCTGGGTACGTGAATGGGTATAACCATTGATAAATGCGAAAAAAAAGAAAACAAAATCATTTTTTCAAACCCAAGGCCCACTCAGGATCTCGTTCTGTGCACATATATAATCGATACGTGCAATGATACTCACCGTAAAAAATAACACTCTCCGTCATAATTAACTGGAGTAAAGGGTAACAAAGTGTAAAATAGATTACAAATTGTAAGAGTTACCGCTCTCATACTTATGCTGCATAATACCCATACCGTGCACTAATTGAATAAAGTCCACACTAATGCCGCTAAATGCAACCATTTACAATCCCCAATGAAGCTTAGTTTTTGAGTACTATCATTCAAAAAATTTATTAACCGATTTTTTTCAATTTTCAGCAGTCTGCCCTCAATCCCCCATTAACATATGGACAAGCTTATTCTATCATATAAAAGTTTTGCAACATATTATAAGGCAAAAAAAAAAAAAAAAAAAATTCATGCCCAAAAAGTATATATGATACGTTAATTTTGCAGACGAATGTTCCGGGTATGTATTAGCAATATATGAGTGTCCGTTATGAATGTCGCGGTATGAGTTGTCCTGTCACCGATATGAACTACTGTGTATCATCTTCAGTGTCACATACACATCAGTAGTGGTGCTATATTCGTAATATTTGGCGGCCTGGGCGACAGTAATTGCAGCTGGCGACTATAACTGTTATCTACGTAGGGTTATCACTATAACTGCCTGATGTCCAAGGTAAAGAACTGGTTCCTGTGGAAACACTGAGGCAAAGTGTCCCGTTAGGCCAAAGTGGTCCCCGTCGGCAAAGTGTCCGTAGCAAAATGTCGTAGGCAAAGTTCCGTAGCAAACTGTCCGTAGGCAAACTGTCGTATGTCAAAGTGTCCGGTAGGCAACTGGTCCGTAGGCAAGACTGTCGCGTAGGGCAAGTGTCCGTAGGCAAAATTCCGTATAGCAAAGTTGTCGTAGGCAAACTGTCGTAGGCAAAGTGTCCGTAGGGCAAACTGTCCGTAGGCAAAAAAAAAAAAAAAAAAAAACCCCCCCCACCCTTTTTGTTTTGTTTTTTCCGGGCAAAGTGTCCGGTAGTCAAACTGTCGTAGGCAAACTGTCCCGTAGGCAAAGTGTCACGTAGGCAAATGTCCCGGTGGCAAAGTGTCCGTAGGCAAACTGTCCGTAGGCACAAACTGTCGCGAGGCAAAGTGTCCGTAGCCAAATGTCCGGTAGGCAAACTGTCCCGGTAGCAAACTGTCCGTATGCAACTGTCCGTAGGCAAAGTGTCCGTAGGCAACTGTCCGGTAGGCAAGTGCCCCGTAGGCGAAAGACTGTCCGTAGGCAAAGTGGTCCGTAGGCAAAGTGTGCCGTAGCAAACTGTCCGTAGCAAACTGTCCGGTAGGCAAACTGTCCGTAGTCAAAATGTCCGGTAAGGCAAACTGTCCGTAGGCAAAATGTCCCGGTAGGCAAACTGTCCCGGTAGCAAAATGTCCGTAGGCAAACTGTTCCGGTAGGCAAAATGTCCGTAGGCAAAATGGTCCGGTATCAACTGTTCCCGTAGGCAACTGTCCGGTAGGCAAAATGTCCGTAGGCAAAATGTCCGTGAGGCAAACTGTCCGGAGGCAAAATGTCCGGTAGGCAAATGTCCGGTAGGCTAAAATGTCCAGTGGGCAAATGTCCGGAGGCAAAATGTCCGTAGGCAAACCTGTCCGGTAGGCAAAATGTCCGTAGCAAACTGTCCGGTTGGCAAACTGTCGCGGTAGCAGAAGTCCGGTAGGCAACTGTCGCGGTAAGGCAAACTGTCCGGTAGGCAAAATGTCCGTAGAGCAAACTGTCCGGTAGGGCAAACTTGGCCGTAGGCAAACTGTCCGGTAGGCAAAAATGTCCCGTAGGCAAACTGTCCGGTAGGCAAATGGCCGGTATGGGCAAACTGTCCGGTAGGGGCAAAGACTGTCCGGTAGGCAACACTGTCCTGTATGCAAACTGTCTCGGTAGGAAACTGTCCGTAGGCAAACTGTCCGGTAGGCAAACTGTCGCGTAAGGCAAATGTCCGTAGGCAAACTGTCCGGTAGCTGAAACTGTCCGTAGGCAAACTGTCCGGTAGGCATAATTTCCCGTAGGCAAACTGTCGTATTCAAACTGTCCGGTAGCAAACTGTCCGTTAGGCTAAAATGTCCGGTGTAAACTGTCCCGGTAGGCAAACTTGTCCCGTGGAAACCGTCAGGTGGCAAAACTGTCCCCCGTAGGCAAACTGTCCGTAGGCAAACCTTCGGTAGGCAAACTGTCCGTAGCAGACTGTTCCGGAAGGCCAATGTCCGTAGGCAAACTGTCCGGTAGGCAAAATGTCCGTAGGCAAACTGTCGCGGTAGGCAAACTGTCCGTAGGCAAACTGTCCGGTAGGCAAACTGTCCGTAGGCAAACTGTCTCGTAGGCAAACTGTCCGGTAGGCAAACTTCCGTAGCAACATGTCCGGTAGGCAAACTGTCCTGTAGGCAAAATGTCACGTAAGGCAAACTGTCCGGTAGCAAACTGTCCGGTAGGCAAACTTGGTCCCGGTAGGCAAAATGTCCGTAGGCAAATGTCCGGTAGGCGAATGTTCCGTAGGCAAACTGTCCGTAGGCCAAACTGTACGGTAGGCAAACTGTCCGGTAGGCAAAATGTCCGGTAGGCAAACTGTCGTAGTCAAACTGTCCGGTAGGCAAACTGTCCGTTAGGCAAACTGTCCCGGTAGGCAAAAACTTTCCGTAGGCAAACTGTCGTTAGGCAAACTGTCGGTAGGCAGAATGGTCCCGGTATGCAAACTGTCCGTAGGCAAACTGTCCGGTAGGCAAACTGTCCGGTAGGCAAAATGTCCGGTATGCAAACTGTCCTGTAAGGCCAAACTGTCGCGTAGGCAAACTGTCCCGGTAGGCAAACATGTCGTATGCAAACTGTCCGGTAGGCAAAATTGCCGTAGGCAAACTGGTCCGGTAGGCAAACTGTCCGTACACAGCAAACTGTCCGGTCGGGCAAACTGTCCGTAGCAAACTGTCCCGGTAGGCAAACTGTCCGTAGGCAAACTGTCCGGTGGCAAACTGTCCGTAGGCAAACTGGGTCCGTAGGCAAACTGTCCGTAGGCTAAACTGTCCGGTAGGCAAACTGTCGTAGGCAAACTGCGTAGTGCAAACTGTCCGTATGCAAACTGTCCGTAGGCAAACTGTCCGTAGGCAAACTGTCCCGTAGGCAAACTGTTCCCGGTAGCAAACTGGTCCGAGGCAAACTGTCCGTAGGCACTAGTCCGGTAGGCAAACTGTCGCGGTAGGCAAACTGTCCGTAAGGCAAACTGTCCGGTAGGAGGCAAACTGTCCGGTAGGCAAACTGTCCGTAGGCAAACTGTCCGTAGGCAAACTGTCCGTAGGCAAACTGTCCGTAGCAAACTGTCCGTGAGCAAACTGTCGTACGGCAAACTGTCCGGTAGGCAAACTGTCCGGTAGGCAAACTGGTCCGGTAGGCAAACTGTCCGGTAGGCAACTGTACCGTAGGCAAACTGTCCGTAGGCAAACTGTTCCGGTAGTGCAAACTGTGCTCGTAGGCAAACTGTCCGGTAGGCAAACTGTCCGCGTGGCCACTGTCCGTAGGCAAACTGTCTGGTAGGCAAACTGTCCGGCGGTAGGCAACTGTCCGGTAGGCAAACTGTCCGGTCGGCAAACTGTCCCGGTAGCAAACTGTCGCGGTAGGCAAACTGTCCGGTAGCAACTGTCCGGTAGTGCAAACTGTCCGTAGGCAGACTGCGGTAGGCCCAAACTGTCACAGTAGGCAAACTGTCCGGTAGGCAAACTGTCCGTAGGCAAAACTGTCCGTAGGCAAATCTGTCCGTAGGGCCAAGCTGTCCGGTAGGCAAACGCCCGGTAGGCAAACTGTCCGTAGGCAAACTGTCCGGTAGGCAAACTGTCCGGTAGCAAACGGTCCCGGTAGGCAGAACTGTCCGGTAGGGCAAACTGTCCGGTAGTCAACTGTCCGGTAGGCAAACTGTCCGGTAGGCAAACGTCCGTAGGCAAAACTGTCCGGTAGGCAAACTGTCTGGTAGGCAAAACTTCCGGTATGGCAAACTGTCCCGGTAGGCAAACTGTCCGTAAGGCAAACTGTCCCGGTATGCAAACTGTCCGTAGCAAACTGTCCGGTAGGCAAACTGTCCGTAAGGCAAACTGTCCGTATGCAACACTGTCCGGTAGGCAAACTGTCCGGTAGGCAAACTGTCCGGTAGCAGAACTGTCTCGGTGGCAAACTGTCCGGTAGGCCAACTGTCCGTAGGCAAACTGTCCGGTCAGGCAAAACTGTCCGGTAGGCAAACTGTCCGGTAGTCAAACGTCCGGTAGGCAAACTGTCCGGTTAGGCCAACTGTCCGTAGGCAAACTGTCCGGTAGTCAACTGTCCGTAGGCAAACTGTCCGGTATGCAAACTGTCCGGTAGGCAAACTGTCCGTAGTGCAACTGTCCGGTAGGCAAACTGTCCGGTAGGCAAACTGTCCGGTAGGCAAACTGTCCGGGTAGGCAAAAACACCTTGGGGGGGTTTTCCGGTAGGCAAACTGTCCGGTAAGGCAAAACTGTCCTCGTAGGGCAAACTGTCCGGTAGTCAAACTGTCCTGTAAGGCAAACTGTCCGGTGGCAAACTGTCCGGTAGCAAACTGTCCGTGGCAAACCTGTCCGGTAGGCAAACGTCCGTAGCAAACTGTCCGGTAGGCAAACTGTCGCGTAGCAAAACTGTCCGGTAGGCAAACTGTCCGGTAGGCAAACTGGTCCGGTAGGCAAACTGTCCGGTCTGCAAACCTGTCCGGTATCAAACTGTCCGGTAGCGAACCTGTCCGTAGGCAAACTGTCCCGTAGGCAACTGTCCCGGTAGCCAAAATGTCGCGGTAGGGCAAAATGTCCGTAGGCAAACTGTCCGGTAGGCAAACTGTCCGTAGGCAATTGTCCGGTAGGCAAACTGTCCGGTAGGCAACTGTCCTGTAGGCAACCTGTCCGTAGGCCATTGTCCGGTAGGCAAAATGTCCGTAGGCAATTGGTCCGGTGGCAAACTGTCCGTAGGCCAACGTGTCCTGTAGGCAAATTGTCCGGTAGGCAAAATGGTCCCGGTAGCAACTGTCCGTAGGCCAAATTTGTCTGGTAGGCAAAATGTCCGGTAGGCAAACTGTCCGTAGGCAAATTGTCCGAGTAGCAAAATGTCCGGTCGGCAAACTGTCCGTAGGCAAAATGTCCGGTAGGCAAACTGTCCCGGTAGGCAAACTTGTCCCGTAGCCAAACTGTCCGTAGGCCAAATTGTCCCGTAGGCAAATTGTCTGTAGAGGCAAACTGTCCGTAAGGCAAACTGTACGGCCACGGTGTGGTGTGTGGTGTGTGTGTGTGTGTGGGTGGTGTGGTGTGTTGTTGTGTATATGTGTGGTGGTATTCTGTGTGTGTGTGTGGCGTCAACATTCAATATTCCAGTCACGTCACCCCCCCCCCCCCCCTAGTGGACGCCGGGGGGGGTGTCTGAAATAGGTAGGACGAGCGAGAATGGAGGGCTGACCAGCTGTAAGCTGTAGGTTAGGGTTAGAAAAAGGTCAAGAATATTGGAGTGTTTCCAAGGCGGTCAGGAATCTAGTCGGTTTTTGAGGTTAGCACAGTTGTAAGTTTTGTTCACCAGGCTGTGTCAGTGGAAGAAGATGAAAAGCCAAAAACGCTGGTAGTGAACATTGAATCCCCAAGAGTTGGACATTTCGCAAAAGAACGTGGATGAGATGGCTCCACTTTTGATGCTAAGGAGTCGAAAAAAAAATCATAGTCCCGCAGCTTTAGGTGAGAGATCATACAGCGCAGATGGGTTTAGTAAGAGAGTGGACATTGAAGTCCGAAGTACAGATGGTATAAGCGGAATATTCAGAACAAGCCAGTATAATTAAATATTCTACTGTCTTTGTTTCAGAGATATTCAAGTCCGTGGACACGAGAGCAAGTGATGTCGTTTGCGTCATATACCAACAATCCAGCCTTTGTTTTTGAAAATGATAATAGAGAGAGAAACAGAAAAAGGACTGCTAAGAGTGGCTCACAACATCTGGGTTTTCTGTTTGTCACAGTTTAGTCCCTGTCTGTTTGTCTGCCATATCACACCACAAAATTTACCTAAGAACTATTTGCCTCAATCAACACTAAGATATGAAAATCAGTTTCTTTAAACGCACCAAAGAAACCTAATTAAAGTAAAAAAGAAAGAACAAATATCGAAAGAAAAAATAGAACGTTGAGTGACATAAACTGAAAAGAGGGAGAAAGACTGAACGGAAAACTTTAAAAGAGTTCACATAATTCACGCACATTAAATTCTGTGCGTTTAGCAGAATTTTATAAGCAGCGAATATATTGCTAACACGCGAGCTGAGCGAGAGAGAGAGAGAGAGAGAGAGAGAGAGAGAGGAGAGAGAGAGAGAGAGAGAGAGAGAGAGGAGAGAGAGAGAGGGCGAGAGCGAGAGCGAGAGCGAGAGCGAGAGAGAGAGAGAGAGGGGGAGAAGAGGAGAGAGAGAGAGAGAGAGAGGAGAGAGAGAGGAGAGAAGATAGAGAGAGAGAGAGAGAGAGAGAGAGAGAGAGAGAGAGAGAGAGAGAGAGAGACCATGACAACACAAAACTAAACTTGATCAGATAGAATACAAGAATATCTATAGGAGTACAAAATACAAGAGAATATGCAAGTGTAAGAATCTTATATCTAAGTCGATCGAACAGAAAATTAAAAGAAAGAAGAAGGAGAATACAAAAAAGATTAGATTTAAAGTGAGGCGCTGACATGGGATAAGGATTAGATTAGGAGGGGAAGTGGGTGTGGCTCTCTCTCTCTCTCTCTCTCTCTCTCTCTATCTTCTCTCTCTCTCTCTCGTCTATTGGTTCTTTCCTCGTTTGCTCAATTCCCTTTCGTACATGCTTCTGCCTTCTTCCTCCACCTGTCTTTGTCCCTCTTTCTGCCTCTCTCTCTTTCTCCTCACTTTCTTCCTCTCAAATTATTATATCTCCATTCGCACCCTTTCTCTATACCTTTTCTCATATCGTTTTAGAGTCACTCTAATTTAATCTTTCTTCTAATCTAATCATTCCCTTTTCGTATTTAGTACATGAACTTCACTTCCCACTTCCTCCTTTCCTTCCTCTTAAAACACTGATGCATCTATTTTCCTATCTTTCTATATGCCTCCTTTAAACTCCGATTTTCACCCTATCATTGCCTGCCTCACCCTTCTTTAACCCTTATCATTCGGAATCCTTCACCCCTGCTAATGTCCCTTTTACTCCCCTGCACCCAGTCCCTGTCGGTACACCATCACTTAGTTAAAAACGTGATTTTTGACTACCACGCTTCAACGAACAGGGGCAAAGCGAGATGGAACTTAATGAACGATGGAACTCGAGGAAGGATGAGATGGAAGAAAATATGATAAATAATGAAAGAAGACGAAGAAGAAAGTCCAGGTCTATAAAGGATAAATGAGGAACGACAACAGTGACGGAGTCATTTTCTTCCTCGTCTTAATTCAGAGAATTGTCATGTGTGTATTCATCTTCTAGTTGTATTTTAACCGGGCCTGAGCTACATCGTATGGCCCCGTCTCATATCAACATTCTTATCATTCATCCTTGTACTTAGTGTTGGCCGAAGCCCCACCCCGGGAGGCAGGTCCAACCCCCGGCTAACACACCGGTACGAACCACATTTACTGCTGGGTATGACAGGGGCTCGGGTTTTTAAGAAACACCCATCTGTCTCCGCTCCGCACGGGATCGAACCTGGGACTTCTCGGTTGAGAATCGAGCGTGCTATCTCTACACTACGGACTACCCTTGTGTGTGTGTGTGTGTGTGTGTGTGTGTGTGTGTGTGTGTGTGTGTGTGTGTGTGTGTGTGTGTGTGTGTGTTTGTGTGTGTTTGTGTGTGTGTGTTGTGTGTGTGTGATACAGGCGGTGGTTTGTGCGTATGTGACACCTAGGGGAAGAGAAAGGGAGGTGAGAGGATGTATAGATGGATAGATAGATATATAGATAATATATAGATGGATAAATGGCAGGATATAAACTAGGAGTTCCCAAGACTAATAATCACGTAACCAGTGAAATATTGGATAACTTCATTAACTTTCTTTTGGGTCCGTTGTCATAGTTATATGTGAGTTATTAAGGCAAGTAAAAGTAGTGGGAAACCAATATCCGTACTTCTTTTTGAGTTCCTTTACGAGCTTTAGGTGTGCCTGGCGTTACGAAGCCAAGGTAATATACACGACTTTCTTTTCTACTTACTACGTATATCCCTCATACTCTCACAACATCATTTCAGTTCTTGTATATATAGCTTTAGCCTCTCACATCATACTTTCGTTGCTTATAATATAGCTTTAGCCTTCTCACAACATAACTTCCAGCCCCTCACAAAACATAAATTCGCCCCTCCACACATAACTTCAGCCCCTCACACCATAACTTCAGCCCCTCACAACTAACTGCAGACCCCTCACAACGATAACTTCAGCCCCTCACAACATAATTCTCAGCCCCTCACAAACATAACTTCAGCCCTCACAACATAACTTCAGCCCCTCACGAGCATTAACTTCAGCCCTCACACAGAAATAACTTCAGCCCCTCACTAGACATAACTTCAGCCCCTCACAACATAACTTCAAGCCCCTCACAACTAACTTCAGACCCTCCACAAACATACTTCAGTCCTCACAACATAACTTCGACCCTCACAACAGAACTTCAGTCCCTTCACAACATAACTTCAGACCCTCACAACATAACTTCAGTCCCTCACAACCTAACTTCATCACCCCTCACAACATAATTTCAGACCCTGAACAACATAGCTTCAGACCCTCAACAGAATAACTTCAGACGCTCACTAACATACTTCAGACCCTCACAGCATAACTTCGACCTCACAACATCACTTCAGTCCCTCATCAACATAACCTTCAGATCCTCACAATTTAACTTCAGCCCCTCACAACATAATTTCAGACCCTCACAGCATAACTTCAGACCCTCACAGCATAACTTCAGACCCTCACAACATAACTTCAGACCCTCACCGCATTGAACTTCAGACCCAACAACATACTTCGACCCTCACACATAACTTCGACCCTCACAGCATAACTTCAGCCCTCACAAACATACTTTCAGACCATCACAAGCATAACTTCAGACACGCAAACATAACTTCAGAACCCTCACAGCATAACTTCAGACCTCACAGACAGCATACTTCAGACCCTCACAACATAACTTCAGACCCTCACAACATAAGCTTCAGAACCCTCACAGCATAACTTCAGACCCTCACACATAACTTCAGACCCGCACAACCATAACTTCAGACCCTCACAGCATAACTTCAGACCCTCACACATAACTTCAGACCCTCACAGCAGACTTCAGACCCTCAACATAACTTCAGAACCCTCACAACATAACTTTCGAGACCCTCAACATAACTTCAGACCGTCACAGCATAACTTCAGACACCTCACAGCATAACTTTCAGACCCCTCACAACTAACTTCAGACCCTCACAGCATACTTCAACCCTCACTAGCATAACTTCAGAACCATCACACTAACTTCGACCCTCACAGCATAACTTCAGACCCTCACACATAACTTCAGACCCTCACAGCATAACTAACATCAGTCCCTCCCAAGAGCCTGGTCGACACATTTCCTTAGATGCATTCGTTCACACAGCATAATGGAAAGTGGTCCTCGTGATATATATATAAAAAAAACAAGTAAACTTAACAATGAGAAAATAATACAAGTGATGTATGAAAAATTTCGTGAAATTTAAAGATCTATTTTCACTCCCCATTGTCCTTCCCCGACGCGAACTGGCCTGCCGATCGCCTGTTTTCACACCCTCTCAGTGAGAGCTTGGGAGGCTCATTATTACCGATCTTTGGCAAATGCTGGAGACCTCACACACATTGAGAGGGTCTCCGATTTTCACAGTGAAAATTCCCGTGAATGATCGGAGTTTCGGGATAAAACGCCGGACCACGAATGATGTCTGGGCCCTAACACCAAACTGAGCCCACGACGGTAATAAGTGTATAGTGTGTTAAGTAGCCTAAACACACAACACACACACACACCACACACCCACACACACAAAGCACACACACACACACACACACGTGACAAAAAAAAAAAACTCACTTTTATCTCCTTGTCATTTTTGTTCTTCCCACCCTCATCACGTCCACTTGCCTAGTTCACCTCCCTTACTCCCTCCCTCCTTCTCTTTCCTGTGTTGCTCCGACTTCCCTCCACCGCCCTCTCCTCCCTCTCCTTTACCTGCACCTAACCATCCTGCCACTTGCTAATATTTACCCACCTGCATTCGCTCAGTAAGATTTGCCTTACTTGTAAAAATTATAATTACAATAATAAAAGGAAAGTTATATTAAAAAACGACTACTGTAGTAAATGTGTGTGTGTGTGTGTGTGTGTGTGTGTGTGTGTGTGTGGTGGTGTGTGTGTGTGGTGTAGTAGTATATCGTATTAGTGAGTAGTAGTCGTAGTAGTATGTAGTAGTAGTAGTAGTAGTAGTCGTAGTATAGTAGTATGTACTAAGAACATAAGAAAATAAGGAAGGCTACAAGAAGGCCGCGAGTCTACACGTGGTATTTTCATGTCACCTAACACTACCTTACATCCACCTTTCATCCCCATCCATGAACCTATCCATCTCCCCTTTAAACTCCCCAAGACTCACACTAACTACCGTGTCTACTGAGGACCATTCCATTTCATGCACCACCCTATTTGTGAACCAGTTTTTTCCCTATATTCCTTTCTAAATCTACTCTTTTCCAGCTTGAATCCGTTACTTCTTGTTCATTAACCCTGGTTTAAAAGCCGTAAGAACTTTTCCTACCTCCTTTTTAAATTCCCTTTTATCCACTTAAAACTTCTATCAGATCGCCCTTTACTCTGCGTCTCTCGAGTGAAGTGTATTTTAATAACTTCAATCTCCCTCATAACTAAGTTTAAACGCATCCCTTGTATCATTTGGTCATCCTTCTCTGCAACTTTCTCTAACACCACTATATCCATCCTGTTATGGAAGACCAAAACTGGAAACTGCATAGTCTAGGTGAGGCCTTGAACTAGAGCCAAGATAAAGCTTTAGATGAACCTTCCGCACTTCTACTTTTTAGACAACTTCGGTAATGAATCCTAATACTCTATTGCTCTATTTCTGGCCTCATACATTGTTTCCCTAGGTCGGAGGTCTGGGCTACCCTCACTCCAAGATCTTTTTCACCTTCTGACTTTTCAGCCGATACATTGCTTATGGTGTTTCTATCACCGGGTTTTTTCTACCAACATTCATAACGCTACATTTATCAATATTCAATTCCATCTGCCATCTGACTGACTGCCCGCTCGTTAAGTTTATCTAAGTCTCCCTGCAATATGTTTACGTCGACTGTGGATCCAATATCCTAACCCTAACTTAGTATCATCAGAAAACTCTGATTCGAAACTGCTAATTCCACTAGACCAAGTCGTTGATGTAACCAAAAATAGTAATGGGCCCCAAAACAGACCCTTGTGGGAACTCCACTTGTCACCAGTCCCCCATCAGATTTGGAACCATTAATTGTAACCCTTTGTTGCCTATTACTTAGCCAAGCTCTTATCTCAATGAAGAACCTTCCCATCTATACCATAGAGCCCTAACATTATTTAAGAGTCGCTTCGTGGTACATTTGTCAATGCCTTACTAAATGTCCAGATATAGTATATCATAATCCTTTAATCATTATCTGCCGTCTCATAAACTTTCCATATAAAAAAACTCAAGTAAATTGGTGAGACATGACCTACCCTTGGTGATCCATGTTGTGAATCATTGATCAACTATGTTTTATCTAAGTGCTCTCTAATGTTTTTTGGGCATAATAGATTCCCAATAATTTTACCCACCCTGATGTTTAACTTACGGGTCGATAATTTGACTTTAGTCCCTCTGTCTCCCTTCTTAAATATGGGAACAACATTCCTTTCCTCACAATGAATGGCACTCGCCTATCCTCCACCGTTTCCTAAAAATGTGCACTAACGACCTCACTACCAACCTCCGCTCCTTGCATTCCTTTATACCCCTGGGATACACCTTCATGCTAGTAGTAGTAGTATTAGTAGTATAGTATTAGTAGTTAGTATATTAGTAGTAGTAGTAAGTCATCATCATCACATTCATTTATTTCGATATACTAGTATAACAGATTCACTCCGATGCATGATATAATATTATGCGGAAAGCTTATTAATAACTCAAATTTTACTGTACATTATATAGATACGAATAAATATTAAGCTCAAAGGACTTCAATTCCTCTAAAAGATTAAAACAATCTCATTCAAATTTTAAAATAATTCACACAGTATCTAAAATTCCACATACATAGCAGCTACCTGCAGTTATATAATCTTAAATTTTTGGTGCATAGTGTTCAGAACGGCCAGGTTCATGATTTTTGGTACCCACGTATTTTCTAGCTTTAATGGTTGCAGGTCATATTCTATCATATTTATGTTATAAAAATCTCTAAATAATCACAAATAATGTGAAGGCAGTGACTCCGTTCTTTACAAAGGGCAAACATTCCATTTAATGAGGGAATTATTGATGGCCAAAGTCTCTTAAAATATCTTGCCTGTACATATGCTTCTAATGTTGGAACACAAATTAACATGTCTGTTTAGCCATCTCATGGTTACTGTGGTATCGTGGCAGAGCAAACACTTTTTTTAGGGCATTGTGGTAAGCTGTCTGGAATGTCTTATGCATGATTTATTTTTTCATTCTTAATAGTCGCCATAAGGCCAAGACCATTTTTCTGGCAAGCAAAATGAATTTGAATAGGAAACATGAGAGTCTGACTGGAACATTCTTGAATTTCATATATATATTATAGATGTGAATTTTGCGTAACACTAGATAACATTAAATCTATATCTTCCTCATCACTCAGATTTTTCTGAGATACAGATAACCTAAATAATTGTATTATCCAACAGTGATTATTCTATCTCCACACAGATCAATAACATTGCTTTCATTGTTCCTTCTATCCTTTGAAAATATACAGCTTTCGTCTTTACTTGATTAAATTAATAAATTTCAAATGTTCTAACTTTTCCTTATCTCAGCATATAATATACCTAAAGTCCTCTGAAGTATCTGCAAAGACAATTAGATCAATCAGCATAAGGCCATTTAAATTGAGCTCTCATAAAATCCATATTTACAACTAATGTCGCTTTAAAGATATAGAAGTTATAATTTCACCAATATAAAAGTTTGAAAAGAAAATGCGACAATATGCCCTCCTTGCCTGACACCCAGTGATTAATATACGTACATTACCGGTAGATTTCCCCATCTTACTCTAGCTGACTGATTTCTCATAATCCATTAAAGTAACACAAGGTCGGTGAAATATCTTCTATCTAATTACATATTTTCCAAGCTACAATGATTCACTCTATCAAACTTGGAAGATCGATAAAAGCTGCAAACATCTGCCCTTCCCCTGCCGTAATTTTTTACACTGTCCTTTGGGGACTAGCATTACTGCATCTGTTTTGTTGATGTTTGTTTTTTTAAAGCCAATTGTCTTGGGGTTAAATAAATTTGTTCTGTAAAGTATTTAACACAAGCATTCTACAATCTTGAGAGGCAAGATAATTGCTCACACATGTCTGTAATTTGCGATGAGAAATATTGCTTTTTTGGTCCCTTTACGAATGGGATTAATATCCCCTTTAAACAGTCAAATGCAAGAAAACAATGATCAAAACAAAGCTTAAGAAAATTTAGACAATAAACTCAAAAAATTAATCACTAGCTCTTTCAGAATTGGGTGAGTGAATCCCATCATGTCCCAATTCCATTATTTATATTTTTGTATGAGATCTTTCAGTGTAAATTTTTGATATTTTCATCCATGCTTTCTACTTGTTGCCATTCTCCTTAATAGGTTGTATAATTGTATCATCCCTATCCACCATTGTCCATGAGAACATCCTCCGGCTAAGAACTTCCTGGTGAATAGGTCCACTAGGGTTCCTTCTTGAACCTTACTCCATCCTATACTTTTTGATTCTTAATCTTATTATTCTTATTATTGATTCTTCCAGAAAACCTTTCATATCTTTTTGTGCGTATTTTTTTCTTGAATCGAATCACAGATTCACTAAATTCTTCTTTTTTTGCCACTATTAAGTGCATCTTTTATGTTTTCCTGCTTTGATACATTTCCTCAAAAAAGGTCAGTGTCCCCTAATCCTCCCTTGTGCAAGCCATGCCAGATAAGGTGCCCTGGCCCCTGGCGTGCAACTGTTTAAAACTCTGCGGTTCCAACTGGTATTATTTTTATAGTTGTTCCTATTAACTTTAGTTTCATAACTGAAAGACCCTCTTGCACTGCCAATGAACCAATTTCACTGTACATATCTTGTATCTGTTGCAATGAGCCTTATGCCTACAAACTAAAACCGGACACTTAGCTACGTCCTGTTTTTTCATCAATGTATTTCACTCTAGTTAAGGACGTGATTTTTTCTATTTTCATTGAATATTTTGCTTCGTGTTAGTATTTCCGTTTTGATAAATCCCTATGATTTGATTCTTTTGATTTAACATCTTTCTCCATTTTCTCTTTCTGGCACATTTACTGCCTTGACCTTAATACAAGCGGTCATGGCATAGGAGCAAACATTGAAATATCATAAATTACTTTATAATTTGAATGTTTGCTTCACCCCTAATTGGGTCTATCCAAAAAGTATTGAGAAATTAAAGGGAACGAAGAATTTAGGGTACCAAGTCGATCACCGACTTACCCTAAATATTCTTCGTATACCTTTTAATCGTCATCACATACGTTTTTAGGAGTAGTGGACTCACTTTAGGGGTGTGAGCATAAACATTTCGAAGTTGAAATAAGGACCACCCTTATTATATATAATAAATATAATATATTTATAGGTTTTTATATTATATATTATATATATATATATATATATATATATATAATAATATATATATATACTATATATATATAATATATATATATTATATATATATATATATATATATATATTATATATATATATATATATATATATATATATATATATACTATATATTATATATATATATATTAGGGTGGTCCTTATTTTAAATTCGAATGTTTATCTTCACCCCTAAAGTGAGTCCACTACTCTAAAAACGTATGTGATGAATTTAAAGGTATACGAAATATTAGGGTATAGTCCAGGTGATCGTACTTCGTACTTTTTACGTACTTTTGGGCGATATCAGTCAGTTTTTCGTAATAATACTTTTTGACTAACAATGAGTAGAACTAGACATTAGACATCATAAGCATTTGCAGGTCTCGTTTTAGCATGCCTATGCAAGTATGAAAATTAGCATGTATTTTCATTTATTGTTTTTCTTTTCTCCCTGTATTATATAAAAATAATAGTATCATAAGGACGTTCTTATATTATAAATATTCTTATATATATATATATTTAAGAAGCTATTTAAAAAAACTATCGTGGGGATTTAGTTCAGGATCAGATTTACTTGATGAACAAAAAAAAATATAATACAACCAAGAAAAGTAAAGTACTGTCGTTTAAAAAATGTTCCAAAAATTGACGGATTTTTGTAAAAAAAAACATTATGCGGAAATTTCTGCTGCTATCACCTTCAAACTTTTTCACAGATATTATGCTATTACCTAGCTTATTGTATAAAAATTTCAGCACACTACGAAATTTTGACCAAAAGTGGCAACGCCCCCTTAAAGGTTTCTATCAAGTCCCCACGGATTCTACGATCCTTTAAGGAAAATATATTAAGTTTCCGCAGTCTCTCTTCATAAGATGAATTTCGCAGAGATGGAATTTGTTTGGTTGCTCTTCTTTGCACTGATTTCATTTTGGCTTGATCTTACACGAAAGAGGGCGACAGGAATTGAACGGCATATTCTAAGTGCGGCCTAACCAAGGACGTGTATAATTGTGTGATTACTTTCCGAGTTTTATGTTCAAAGTTGCGTTTAATGAAGCCTAACATCATATTCGCCTTTTTACTGGCAGCTAGGCAATGCAGACTGGTTTTAAGATCATTACTGATGATGACACATAAATCCTGTTCCTGCTGTACTTCAGTTAACGTTTTATTTTGCATTTGATAGTTATATTTGAGGTTATTGTTGCCTATATGCATTACTTTACATTTTGAATTGAAATTTAATAGCCATTTATCACTCCAATCTGATAGTTTGTCGAGACCACGTTGTAAGAGTTCGCAGTTTTCTCACGTATATGCTTTACCGCCTAATATGGTGTCATCTGCAAATTTCGATATTTTAGATACAAGTCCGCAGTCCAGATCATTGATATATATCAGAAAAGAGTAGGACCCGAGACCGAGCCTGAGGCACCCCACTAGTAACATCTAACCAATCAGATGTTTCACCATTTATTACTACCCGTTGTTTTACGATTTGAAAGCCAATCGCCCAATCCATGAACATAGTTGCTCTCCCAAGCCATGTGCCCTTAGCTTGGTCAAAGTCGCTTATGGGGAACTGTATCGAAGGCTTTCTGAAATCAGGGTATATTACATCCGATGGAATTTAGCGTCCCAGTTGAATAAATGACATTAAAAAATCCTGTAGGTTTGTTAAGCAGGATCTCTTATTTCGAAATCCATGCTGGGAGTTTAGTATTGAGGTATTTTCATCGAGAAAAGACACTGTTTTATCCCACAATATTTTCTGAAATAGTTTAACAATCACCGACGTTAGACTAATTGGGCGATAATTACTTGCAAGGCTCTTACTCTCTTTCTTGAATATCGGTGTAGCATTAGCTAGTTTCCACATACTAGGAACATGTTTGTCCATTAGCGATTTATTGAGAATAATCTTTAATGGGAGCGAAAGTTGACTGTGACATTCGCGAAGTAATCGCAGCGAGATTTCGTACACCCCCACGGATTTTGCAGGGTCAAGTTTCTGCAAATACTTTGATATTTCGTCTACTGTTATCTCACCTATTTCCAATCTATCACTTTCGAGTCCCGCATACATGCTTACTGGTTCTGGTAATGGAGCTTCGTCTTCTTTAATAAACACCGCATTAAAGTAATCATTGAGTACGAACGCCATACTCTTATTATCATTTACCAGATGTTATTCTTATCTTCAGGGGCCCAATACTTGTTTTGACGTTTTTCTTACTTCGAACGTATTGAAAGAACCTTTTCGGGTTTGATTTGGATTCCTTTGCAATTTTTTCTTCATATTCGCTTTTTTTAGTCTTAATTAATCTTTTGCAACGACGTTTTACGTCATTGTATTCTCTTGAATCGCTGTCCGCATTTGATTGCTTGTACACTATATACGCTCGGCGCTTACTGCCAATGATTTGTTGAATCTCATTAGTCATCCAACAGGGTCTGTTTATGTTATTCAAACGTTTTCTTACCATGGGAACATGTTTTTCAACCACCGATTGGAGTTTATTTGTGAATACATTACACATGTGTTCGGTGTTATTACCATTTAATAGGTCAATCCAATGAACTTTGCTTAGTACCCTGCTGATCTTCATGAAATCTGCTTTATTATGATATGGACTAATATTAACCGATTTTCTATGATGTCTACATTGCAATTTATGCCGCATCTGATTAACCTGTGATCACTGTTTCGCCAATGTTTACCTATATCGTAATAATGAATCAGATCAATGTCGGTAGTGAAAACTAAATTTAGGATACTATTATCTCTTGTATGCTCACGGACAACCTGATTTAAATATACTTCGTTTACCATATCAAACAATCGCATACCTTCTCTATCAGCAGAATTATTATTCCAGTTTATACGAGGTAGGTTAAAATCTCCACATATAATTGTATCGTTATTATTTTTGACAACTGACTTTATCTCGTCATACAGGCGGCAATCTACTTCCCCATTTGATTTGGGAGGACGATATATTGTCCAATAGTAGCAATTTACCGTTTTAGCTTAATCTTTGCGTAGACTGAGTCATAATGATCTTTATTTACTTTATCGATTTCGATTGCTTGCAAATTATCTTTAATGTACAGAATGACACCTCCACCTGCTTTATGCGTACGACAATTTAAGAATGTCTTATAGCCTGTAATGGCTATTCAGATAATAAATGTGTATCTATGGTGTTGAACCATCTTCAGTTTACTAACGATATCTGGCGTTTCGGCAACAACGTATGCTAATAATTCGTTACGCTTAAAATAATGCTTTTGGCATTTGTGTAAGTAATTTAAGTTCCTTAATAGTTTTGATAACCTTGCGTGAGGGTTTCACCGGCAGGGTGTCTAGGGTCCACTGAACAGAGCGCTTGATTACGTTACTTTGATTAGTATTTTCGGAAACGGAACGTGACCCAGCGCTGCTGTGGGGTAAGAAAGGGTTAAATTGATGCTGCTACTGCCACCGCTCGTCGTTATTTGATCTCTAGAAGAAACTTATCATTTAGCAGACGTCCTAATCGTGCATGGCCAACGGGCTGAGGTGGAGTCCGTCATCCCCAATTAGGATGGAATCCTCAACAGGATGGATCCTCGTAGAAATTATCCCAGAAGTTTGCGAAGTCTACATTCTCCTGTACACAAAAGACCTTAGCGGTTATTTGCGCTGAAACGCTTTTTTCATAAAAGCGTTGGCCTACTCCTAGTCTGGGGAGATTTCCTGAAACAGGATATGAATAGTTTTAGTCTGAATTTCAGGATCAACTTCCTGTACTTGTCTATATTTCTTCAGATCCGCTACTGTACATGTCGTTGGTTCCTGCATGAATGACAAGAGTGTTATCGTTAGTGTTCTTGGTGACGTCATCGCAGGCTGCAGTGATGTCGTCGAGTCTGGCTCCTGAGAGAAGAAGAAGAAGAAGAAGAAAAAGATGCTCTGCCAACCAACCAACCAACCCTTAGAAAGGCTTAGATGAAGCACCTTGTGTCAGTCTATATTGAGATACTTGTGCAGCGGTTCTTAAACTCGGGGGCACGCCCCCTTAGAGGGGCGTTGGTAAATACCTAAGTGGGCGTGAGCCAAGAGAGAACAAGGAAGAACTGTCAAATATTTAACTTGAAGCTCGGCCTTCGCTTACCATGAAGCTCGCTCACGAGGGTGAGTGAACAGAGAATGTTGGCACAGAGAAGCGAGTGTGTGTGAGTAACTCTGCGGTGACGCCTTGCAGGCTTCACTAAATCGGTATACTTTTATGACATAATATTTTTTATTACTATTATTATTGTTATTATTATCAGTAATATTATCATCATTATCATTATCGTTATCATCATTATTATTGTTGCTATTATTGTTAGGATTATGATCATTATTTTTATTATTGTTAGTTATAATATAATAATATTAGGATTATCATTACCATTATTAATATTATTCAATCAAAATTACCATTGTTAACTATTATCATTATAAGTATCATTATTATAATCATTATCATCATTATTATGTTACTATAATTATCATTATTATTATTATTATTATTATTATTATTATCGATATCC
>JACEEZ010024367.1:2500-17192 GCA_016584305.1 Chionoecetes opilio | reverse complement strand
CGGGGGGGGGGAAATTCCCCCCTTTGTCTGACCCGAATACAATCGGTCCATAACATTTGCCGACAGGTGTCGACAGAGTGTCTGGGGGCGTCCCTTTCTGACGTCAAAATAAGTCGTAGCCCTGTTGGAGGAAGATTTTTTTTCGCGCCTTTTTAAAAAAAGCGTGTTTTTACGGAAAAAAGGCCGGGGAAATAATTATTTTTGGTGGATTGGTTTTTTAAATGTACAGCAACTAATTGGGAAAAAAAAAAAAGGGTCTGGACGACTTTTTAAAAGGTTTAATAAAAACCAACCTAACCTTAAAGTTTTAATGCCCCCAAACCTAACTTAAAGGGTTTTAATGAAACCTAATCAAAACCTTATAGGTTTTATTAAAAACCAAAACCAAACCTTAAAGGTTTTAATAAAACCAACCCAAAATTTAAAAGGGTTTTTAAAAACCCTAGACGCAAAACATGGTACGAGGAACCCTCGCAAATGCCCACATTAGTACCCCGTGATTTTTCTGTGGATCCATTGCGCCATACCGCTATGCTTCAGTGTTTCCCCAACCTTGCAGCGGTGGTCACGCGCTCCAGCCCGCGCCCTGTTTTTTTCCATAAAACGCATTGGGGTACGATCCCCTTTTTTACAAATACGGGTTAAAAAACCAAAAGGGTTCTACGTCCCCTTTTTACGGATCTGCAATAAGTGTGGCATATGATTAATTTTTTTCCCTTTCGGGAAGGGAAAAACTTACACAAATTTTACAGGTATAACAAAGTGTTCTCATGGCTTCCAACGGAAAATGTTCTCAGAAGAGATAGAAGGATTTTTTCAGGGCTACGGGTGAAAATATGACGAAGACAGTGACGAACTTGATGTGAGGAAATATACGATAGTGCCCGGGATCTGCTTTGTCTTAGGAAAAATAAACATTCAGTAAAAGTGATTCAGATAGTGCCCACCGGCGTGAGAACGGGCCGTCGAGGGGGGAAAAGGATTTCCGGTGTCCAAGGGGGGCAGCCGCCACCAAGCCCTCCCCCTCCCACCTCTCCTTGCTCCCTTCCCTATTGCTGCACTTCTACTTCTGCTGACCCTGCTGTGACCACCCTGCTGCTGTGCCTGCTGTGACCCCCCCGCTGCGGGCCCTTCTTGACCCACAGGTCCAATCGACGACCAACAACCCTCCTGCTGCATCCTGCTGCACCCGGGACGAGACGGACTGTGCTGTAAGATATGAAGTTTGCTTGAAAAATTTTAAACCCTGCCACAATGACAGCAGGCGGGGTTACGTGTGGAAACAAGGCCTCGGGTGGTAGCGCGACAAGGACGCGAAAAAATATTTTGGACCATTTACTCCTCCCCACCAAAAAAAGCTGCGCAGGCAAAAAACCTTACAAAGTGCTTCTGTCCTTTATAAGTGACAACTTGTGCCAGGTTTACATGGACAAACCAAAAAAATAGATGAATTCAGCAAATTTTTTCTGGGAAAACTCGACCATTCAAGGGGACCAAGCAACGAGATAGAGCCTTGTTGATTTTTTTAATTTTTAGGGGTTTTACAGGCACGACAACCCCTACCAACCAAGGAAGTGTGGAGCCCTTTAGGGTCGGCCTTCTACAGGGCTCCATTCGGGTGCCATTTCCCTTTCCCTGCTAACCTGCCTGCGCTTTGCAGCTGCGTAGGGGGCATGAGGCGGGGGCCCTGAAAAATTAGCTCCCATTAGGATGTGTGGGACATTTTTATTGGCTCCTGGGAGAAACTTTTTTTCCCACTGAATACTTACTTGGATGTTGCTTGTGCTTCCCTACGGGGAAAATGTTCCTTCGGATGTTCTTTCCCGAACAAGCCAGTAAGTTGGGTAAAACTTGTTTTGGGCCCAATGTGTGACCCCCAATACCTTCTCACAGCTTCCCTTTCTTGGGGAAGCAGGGAACCCATGCCGAGTTGGGGAAAATCTTGGCCCACATTTTCTCGGACCTGACCGGCCCCCACCACCACACCACCGTAAGTTACTGTTGACAAATGCACCTCAGTGCCCCTCATCCCCGTCTGCTCCAAACTGTGGGGGACGCTGGTGGGAAATGGAAGGGGAAAAGAAAGATTCCAAACAGATGAAGGAAAAGACACGGGTACCAGGGGCTAGTGCTTCCCCTTTACCATGCTAACTTTGGGCTCCTACTTCCAGCCAAAATACTGCCCAAAAAGCCGTTCCCTAATGTCCTCCATGCACCGCACCCCCATAACAGGGACTGGGGAAACCCCAGATGATAGATTTTTACAACAAGACAAAAGGGTTTGGGGTGGACCCTTTGACCAATGTTGCACAGTACAGCTGCGCAGGAAAAAAAAGAGGTGGCCGCTTGACTCTTCTCGGCATCCTAAAGCAGCTCTAATAAAAACCCTGGGTCCCACAAAACAAAAATGATCCGTGGGTTGGGAAAACACCCCTGACCGGAAAAAATATATGGAGCAGTTGTCCTAGGACCTTATAAAGCCCCACGGGGCCCCTCACGCCCCGATCACACCGGCGGTGGGGCTGAAAAGCCCAAGTGGGCGGGGGTCAACCCCCTGAATGGGTGGCCCTAGAAAGAACCAGCAGGTTTTTAAAGAGCCAAACGCGGGTGCTTGCTTGTCCAAACAAGCTTGATAAAAGACACGGTTCAGGGGGTTGTCACCGTAACAAGCCTGTTTCCCCAACCATACTAGCTATTTTGACGACTGGGGTGTGATGCCGAGGGAAGTTTGAATGTTGCGTTTTATAAAACCCAAAACCATTATTTTTTTTGTGAAATCGATAAATATTTCTTTAAAAACCAAACTGGGCTAAAACGCATTATTAAAAAAAAAGGCATTTTTTTCCCTCACTAAAAAGGGCTTTTTTCACCCCTCTTCCCGACGTTTGGCTTTGACCGAGGATGGGGACAAAATGAAAACTGGCCACTTATCGGGGGTTTAGGCTAGGTTTTGTTATAACGGGGTGCGGTTTTTTTTTTTGGGAAATTTTTTTTCTACTTTAAAACAAAAAAGGTTTTTACACTTTTTTTTTAAAATCTTTTCCACAATTAAGTTTAGTAATTTTAAATACTTAATAAATTTTAGGATACATACATTTTGATGTTAAAGGTTTGTTTCAATAAATTTTTTATATTAGATTTTTTTTTTTTTTCCAATTCGGGTACTCGTACCCTTTTTTTAAAATCTGTTTCAAAACAGAAATTTAGCGTTTTAGGGGTTTAAAGAAAACCCAACCTAACCCTTTTAGGTTTTAAAAAACTTAAACCTAACCTTAAAAATTTTTTGAAACCTAACCTACCTTAACGGTTTTAATTGAAAACCTACCCTCCCATTTAGGGCTTTAATTAACCTAACCTAAACCTTAAGGTTTGTAATGAAACCTAGACCTACCCTTAAAGGTTTTAATTAAACCTACCTAACCTCTTAAAGGTTTTAATGAACCTAACCTAACCTTATGGTTTTAATGAAACCTAATCAGACCTTAAAGTTTTATAAACCTAATCTAACCTAAAGTTTTATAGACACCTAACCTCCCTTAAAGGTTCTAATGAGACCTACCTAACCTTAAAGGTTTTATGAAAACTAACCTAACCTTAAAGGTTTTAAATGAGACCTAATCCTAACCTTATAGGTTTTTAATTAAACCAAACCTGACCTTAAAGGTTTTAAAAATGAACCTAACCTAACCTTAAGGTTTTAATTACCTAACCTACTCCTTAAAGGTTTTAATGCAACCTAACCTAACCTTAAAGGTTTTTTTTTTTTTTTTTTTGTTAATGAAACCTAATCTAACATTATAGGTTTTAATGAAACCCTAACCTAACCTTAAAGGTTTTTTAATTGAAACTAACCTAACCTTAAAGGTTTTAATGGAACCTGATCTACCTTATAATGGTTTTAATTAAACCTGAACGTAAACCTTAGGGTTTTAATAACTAACTATGACCTTATGTTTTTATAAACCTACTAACCTTATACGTTTTTATTAAACCTAACCTACCTTACCTTAAAGGTTGTAATTAAACCTAACTAACTTAAGTTTTACTTAACCTACCCTACTTTAACCACAGGTATACTTTGCTCCTTCAAACACAGATCCCGTGTAATAGGTTTCGTTGAGACAGCCAGTGAAATTTGCCTTCTCATGAAATCTGCTCAGTGAGGCAGAAAAGTGCCCGTGTAATAGCGCCTTTAGTCAGCTGCCTACGGCGCTAAGGCACAAATGTGGAAATAAAATAATAATATTATTTTTTTTCTTCACAATTATCAGCATTTACCCGCCGGTCGTACAGTCACCGTCGTTAATTGCGTGGGTCGTAATCGGCGAATATTGTAAACACCAAGAATTCTCCAAGAATTTGTTTGTTAAACTTTCGCCACACCAACTGTCACTTCTCCCCTCAGCACACAACCCCAGCATACTTCCATTCCTGCCTATCCCACTTCGCCTGTCTCTCTTCTCTCTCCATTCGTCTACTCTACCTCTCCCTACCACTCTCCTATAACATCTTTGTTCTAGCATACTCTACCGTGTCACTTCCAGCATCAAGCTCCACAGTTAAATCCACTCCTGTCCCACACATCACACACACCTTGCTGCCCACCATTCTTCCATCCTACACATACTACTATTTACCTACAGTGACTTTGTCCTGGCTCTAAAAGAATCCCCTCCATAGCCACCATGCAAGAAGCTTTCATACCGTGGCTGGTCCTTTCTCCGGTACCACTCCAGTGGTGATTTCTCCCATCATTCCCCTCAGGCCACCATACGACTATTTACCGTACAGTGACTTTGTCCTGGCTCTGAAAGTAAATCCCCTTCCATAGCCACCTCATAGAAACTTTCTACCGTGGCTGTCCCTTTCGTTCTCCTGTACCATTCACGTGTTGCTGATTTTCGCAACTCATTCCCCTCAGCCATTTTCTTCCTCTCCCTTTCTCTCCACTCTTCTATTTATTCCCTTTTGCACACAGCCATGGCATGCTCCCATGATTCGTGGCAAGGACTATTGGTTTGATGACTGCTCTGTACTCTGGGACTTGAGTGCTGTGAAGTGTGGGGAAGGTGTATCCAGCCTCTTTCCTGTTAACACGAGTGAGGCAGGTTGCGTCTTGCTCCATCCCTTTTCAACACTAGTGCGTGTTATGGACTGGGTAGTGGGCTAAGTGATTGTGGAGCATCTCGGCAACAAAGATCACTGATCTTGGTTTTGCGATGATGCAGTCATCTTTGTCAGAGTCCCTGTAATCCTGCATACAGGATTATACATCCTTAAATCTGCAGGAGGCGGCCTATTCAAACACCATGCATAGTCCCGCCCAACCTGCAGTCTGGTGGAGTCGTCCTGGGCTTCCAGCTGTTGACAGTGGGGCCAACATTCCAAACGCCAAACCGGGATATCTATTTTTCTCAAGATTTTCGAATGAGGGGACATTCTGCTTTAAGGAAATTGTCTTCTGCCTGCCTCCCTCACCCGCAACTCTTTTTCTCCCTCTTCTGGGCAACCCGGCGCCTGGGCTTTTCGTTAGATTCGAAACGCCTCATTGAATACCATATGGGTAGAGTTCAATGTGTCGTAGATTGAAGTGTTTAGATGCCAGATCTTACTGTGTGTTTTGGTTATAATTGCATCCTCCCTCCCCTCAGACCACACTTTCTCAATCCATATCAATAAAGGCCTCTACATTGTTGCAAGGCCTGATACAGGTTGATTATTAATCACCTCTCTCACATCTTCACTCTCTCTGTATTCCTGTTAAATAAACCCTTGCAACAATTATTCATTAAGTGTTTTATTGATATATCCCACAACAACCTCACAAGTGCCCTTGTATAATGTCCCTGGCAAGCTGCTCTTGGTATATAACACTTGCCACATGATCCAACCTTGTACTTCTTTTCCACCAGTGTGGGTGACAGGTGTGTGTTAAGATGGCTCTTTTGGGTAAAAGTTTTCCTACACGCTTGACTCAAAGTTTCCTCCTCCATGTGGGTAATGATGTGTTTGTTTTAAGAGTGCTCTTTTGGGTAAAAGTTTTCCACACTCTTGACACTCAAAGTTTCTCTCTCCATTGTGGGTAAGGGATTGTGTCTGTTCAGATGGCTCTTGTGGGTAAAGTTTTCCTACCCTCTTGAACTCAATTTTCTCTCTCGCAGTGTGGTAAGGATGTGTGTGTTTAGATGGCTCTTGAGGGTAAATTTTTCTACATCTTGACACTCAAAGTCTCTCACACCAGTGTGGGTGGACATGCTGCCTCCTAAGATCGTCTTTTGAGTGAACCTTTCACACAGTGGTCACACCTCACCCTGTCGTGCTTGTATGGGTGAGGATGTGTGTCAGTCATGCCAAGCCTTGCTGAGCACACTTTTGCCACAGTGGTTACAAGTGTAGGTTCTCACGCCCCTCCATTGGCAGCCTACTTCTGCCAGCACACCTGTGGTGGAGCCTCCGCTGCTCCTGCAGTGAACCCTGGTGGAGGCCCGGCCGAGCTGCCCCGGGGAATGAACACAGCGGTTTCCCTTAACAAGGGACCCGGGAGAAGTCCTGGCGTGGGCGCCGCCCGGACTCTTCACCTCAGCACCTGTAACATTGGAGGCCGTCAGCACGCAGCAGGTAAACGCTTCCTTTTAAAGTTTAAGGGTTCTTCCTGTTTTCCCCTTCCAACTAACACCTAGCCAGTGCTTCCAGCCAAGGAGTAGTATAATGCCACCAGAACTCACAGCCACCACTCTACATGGATGAGTGGAGTGCTGAGTGGCTCGTGCCTTCAATGCAGGCAGTGTAAGCCAAGCCTTGCACATCAGACACAACAACCCATCAATAATATTGCCTACCCTTAACTGCCTGACCGTCACACAACACACACACACACTGGCTGAAACAAATTGGTGTTGCCTATCATCGGAAGAAACCAGAAGAAAAGAGGGACTTGATAGCAATGTACAGTAAACCCTTGATAAACCGAACCTGCCTCGGACCACCAAATTTTTGGATAAACCGAACACCGTGTTTGCCTATCGAACAAACCTCTGATATAACAATGACACTCTCGTTTTTGGGTGACTATTAGGGGTCCGGGAGCCTCAAAAAGTCCGAATCGCAACAGTCCCGCGGCCATTACCCACCCCTGGACGTTTATCCTACTCTGTCCGCAACCGCCGATATCATTACCCCGCCGCGGACTATTACGCGACACTGTTGTTGTTGTTTGTTGTTGTTTTAGGTCTGCTAGGATCCATTGGGGAACCTAAGAGCCCTGTTGATGTCTATGATGCGATCACAGATGCGGTAGTTGACTGAAATGTCCCAGTGAGTGGTAGTGCCCAGGTGAGAGTAGGAGATGAGAGGTGGTTTGGGCACGTGAAGAGGCGAGATGTGGTGAGTCTTTGGGGAGAGCTGTTAGAGTTGAAGTTTCCAGGTCGCCGTCCACCGGGCAGGCCAAGGAGACATGGAGCAGTGTGTTGAAAAAGATCTGGCAGCATTGTGCTTGAAGAAGTTTGAGGGCAATGGATAGAGATAGTATGAACGTATCATCGGCGTCCCTAACTCTCATAAGCCATTATGGGCAAAACTGACGCTAAACAGAAGAACAGTCTGAGATCTGTTTCCCTTGGTGCTTGCTTGTCACTTGCCCTCCTTCTCACACACGTATCTCTTCTCTAACCTTTCTTCACACACACACTCACCCTCCCTACACACATAATACATGACATACCACACACACCCTCACCCACCTATGGCTCACACTACACCCTCACCACACCTACACACAACACACACCCCTCACCCACCCACCACACACCCTCAACCCACACTACACACACAACCCTCAACCACCTACACACATCCCTCACCCACCTACAACACACACACACCCTCACCCACCTACACCCACACACAGACCCTCACCCACCCTACACACACCCTCACCACCTACACACACACCACCCTCACCCACCTACACCACCCTCACCAACCTACACACACACACAACCCTCACCCACCTAACACCCACACACAACCCTCACCTCACCGACACACCCCCACACACTCACCCACCTACACATACACGAAAACCCTCAACCCACCTACCACACACACACCCTCACCCACCTCCCACACACCCCACCCACCACACACAACACACCCTCACCCACCTACACCTCCACACACTCACCCACCCACCTACACACACACACACACTCACCCACTACACCACACACAACCCTCACCCACCTACATCACACACCACTCACACCTACCACACAGACTCACCCACCTACACACACACAACGAACACACCTCACCCACTACCAACACCCTCACCCCCTACACACACACACCCTCCCCCACCTACACACACACACACCCTCCACCCACCTACACACACACCCCACCCACTAACACACACACACACCCTCACCCACCTACACCGACCCCCACCCTCACCCACCTACACACACACACACACTCACCCACCTACACACACACACCCTCACCCACCTACACACCCACACACACTCCCATCCCTACGATTACAAGTCACCCTCCGGGCCCCTCCCGGACCCCCACCGGTCACTCCGGCCTACCACCCTGGTCACTCCGGCCTACCACCGACTGGTCAATCCGCCTCCACACCCCTGGCACTCCGTCCTACCACCCTGGTGCCTCCGGCCCCCACCCTGGTCACTCCCGGCGCTACACCCTGGTCACTACCGTTTAAACACCCTGGGTCCCTCCGTCCCCCCCCCTGGTCACTCCGGCCCCCACCCTGTCACTCCGGCCTACGCACCCGGTCACTCCCGGCCCCACCCCCTGGTCCTGCCGTGCCCCCACCTTGGTCACTCCGTCCCTACCACCCTGGTCACTCCGGCCCCACCCTGGTCCCACCCGGCCTACCACCCTGGTCACTGCCGGCCTACCACCCTGGTCACTCCGGCCCCCACCCTGGTCCTCCGGCCCCCACCCTGGTCACTCGGCCCCCACCCTGGTCACTCCGGCCTACCAACCTGGTCACTCTCGGCCTCCACCCTGGTCCCACTCCGGCCCCACCCTGGTCCCTGGTCCGGCCTACCCACCTTGTCACTCCCGGGCCCCCACCCTGGTCCAGCTCCTGCCCCCCACCCTGGTCACTTCCGGCCTAACCACCCTGGTCACTCCCGCCTACCACCCTGTTCACTCCAGCCTACCACCCTGGTCACTCCGTCCCCCACCCAGGTCACTTCAAGGAGAAAAAGAAGAAGAAAAATGCCTACCACCCAGGTCACTCCGCCCCACCCTGGTCACTCCGCCGGAGTGCTACCACCCAGATCACTATCCGCCTACCACCCTGGTCCACTCCGGCCCCCCCCTTGGTCACTTATCCGGCCTACCACCCAGGTTTCACTCCGGCCTACCACCCTGGTCACTCCTGGCCTACCACCCAGGTCACTCCTGCCCCCACCTGGTCACTCCGGCTACCACCCAGGTCCACTCC
This sequence comes from Chionoecetes opilio, assembly GCA_016584305.1. Classification (NCBI taxonomy): domain Eukaryota; kingdom Metazoa; phylum Arthropoda; class Malacostraca; order Decapoda; family Majidae; genus Chionoecetes; species Chionoecetes opilio. The sequence continues at coordinate 7,711 of JACEEZ010024367.1, read as the reverse complement.
GGCCTACCACCCTGGTCACTCCGGCCCCCACCCCTGGTCACTCCGGCTGCCACCCTTGTCACTAACGGCCCTACCACCCTGGCACCTCCGGCACCACCCTGGCACTCCGGCCTACCACCCTGGTCCATCCGGCCTACCACCCTGTCACTCCGGCCACCCACGCCTGGTCACTCCGCCTACCACCCAGTTCCACTCCGGACGTCCGGCCCCCACCCTGGTCCTCCGGCCTACCACCCAGATCACTCCGGCCTACCACCCTGGTCAACTCCGGCCTACCACCCAGTCACTCCGGCCTACCAACCTGGTCACCCGGCCCCCACCCTGGTCACTTTCCGGCCTACCACCCTGGTCACTCCGGCCTACCACCCTGGTCACTCCGGCCACCACCCTGGTCCACATCCGGCCTACCACCTTGTCACTCCGGCCTACCACCCCTGGTCACTCCGGCCTACGACCCTGTCCACTCCCGGCCTTACCTACCCTGGTACGATCCGGCCCCACCCTGTCCACTCCTCCGGCCTACCACCCAGGTCACTCTCCGGCCTAGCCACCCGGTCCACTCCGCCTACCACCCCTTGTCCACTCCGTCCCCCAACCTGGTCACAGTCTCCGTCCTCCCACCCTGGTCACTCCGGCCTACCACCCTGGTCACTCCGGCCTACCACCCTGTTCACTCCGGCCTACCACCCTGGTCACTTCCGGCCTACCACCCTGGTCACTCCGGCCTACCACCTGTGGGGGTCACTCCGGCCTACCACCCTGGTCACTCCGGCCTACCACCCTGGTCGCTCCGTCCTACCAACCCTGGTCACTCCGGCCTACCACCATGGTCACTCCGGCCTACCACCCCCTGGTCACTCCGGCCTACCACCCTGTCACTCTGGCCTACCACCCGGGTCAATCCGGCCTACCACCCTGTCACTCACGGCCCCCACCCTGGTCCTGTCCGGCACTACCACCAAGTCACTCCGCCTACCAACCCTGGCACTTCCGGCCTACCACCTCAGGTCACTCCGACTATTGCTTTTTCTACAAGCTAAAACAACGCTGAAACACGTAAAGATTATACAGTCAATGATATAAACTAACTATGTATCATCATCTTCAGTGCATATAAAAAATCAGTAGTGAATGCTATAATTCGAAATATTGGCGGCTGCGACATGAACTGCAGGTGGCGACTTTACTGTTATCTACGGTATGTTTAGTGTCCTCCCGCTGTCGTCGTCGTCCGAAAAAGATGAGTGTGAAATATTGAAACCGTAAATACTTGCAGCTACAAAGCATAACAACGCTGAAACAGGGTTTTATTTTTATATTTTTTTTTTTTAGCATACGCATAAAGCATCAAGCTCAAGCATACGTTTTTTTTTAATATCTAGATTTAACATTAAAAAATGTAAAATTTAAGGGGTCGAACACGCAAACCGTACATCAGCTCTGGAGGCCGGCAGTGACTAGGGTGTGAACCTCGTGAAGGCCGAGTGACCGGGCCGGATCAAACTAGGGGCCGGATGACCGGGGCCGGTTGACTTGTTCCCATCATACTACACACACACATACCCTCACCCCCTACACACACAAACCCACCTTACATACACACACACACACCCTCATACCCACCTACACCGACACTACACCTAAACACTACTTTCTTTCCATTTACCATTAAGCGTCTCTTCTCCTCTTCCTTCCTATCCTTCCCTTCCTCCTTCCACAACAACGACCAACACAAACTTCTTTCCTTCCTTGCCTTCTTTCTTTCTCTCCTGCTTCTTCTCTAATCAATCTTTCTTTTTCCTTTTCTGTCCATGCATCATTTCCCTGCCTTATTGCTGAATTTCTCTATTCCTTCCTCCTCCTTGACTGTACTTTACACCAACCTCCCATCCTGTCCCCCCACAACATCTCACACGACCTCACCTATAGACCACAGGGGTCACTATAACAATCCAGCTGCGCCACCCACGGCTGAGGGACAACCATCACGACCCTCCAAATGTGCAGGGCCATCCACGTTACCCCTCAAGGTAAAACTAGTAGCCTACAGCGCTATAGGCTTTCAGCGTAAAAAAACACGCAAAAAAAAAAAAAAAAAAAAAGTTCTCATTTCTCCTTTGAAATAGTCCTGCATATGTTTTTAATTGTTCCTTTCAGACATTCTCTACCGTAGATAACACTAAGTCCCAGGACAACGTTTCTTTTTTAGATTAACGCGTGTGGGGCGTGTAATCTTACATTTTCACATCCATGATTTCAGGCAGTTAGAAGGGGCTTCTGGAGAGTCTGGGTCCATTTTGTGTCTACTCTGTGTCATCGTAGGGCTATAATGAACAAAATACAAATATAAAACGGATTGGGCGACATTGTAAATGGGCTACACTAAGATCGCCAGCTAGTGTTATGTTCGGAGTGTCCCTCCCGCCGTTCGTCGTCGGCCCGATAAAAAAACACGTAGGGAAACAATAATAAGTCATCAATATAAACTACAAAGTACAAAATAATACGCAATATTCCCCCAAAATACTGTTATAATGGACGAGAACTGCGCGGTCGCTGCGCCGTTACCACCTTACATTTTTCTATACATAGTTATTTTTTGCTCAGGATATTCTGCAGTTTAATCCGACCTGTCCGCGGTAACCTTTTTAAACTTATCTATATATTGTAGAAATGATTAGTTTGTCCTAACGTGCATACAGACACCCTCCCCTTTCCCAGAGCCCCCGCTTTAGGATGTTTGTTAAGTTCGTTTAGGTAATAATCGGGCGGGGGGGGCGAGGAGGAAAAAGCCACCCCTTGAAAGGTTTGGTTAGTAATGAATCCTCCCGGCAGGGCGAGGCAAGCGGAACGCATTATTTGTTCCTCCACCCGAAACGCCGCATTCCACAGCTCACCAAACTTGTTTGGGGAAGTGGGAGGGTATGGCAAACACTAGAATTTTACCACCAAAACTCCCCTAACTACAAACTAACTGCACAATGAGGCATTTCCGACCATTTTTTTAAATGTGGACCATTGATTCTTAACACATAAAAAGCATGTGTAAAGAGTACTTTTGACCTCGTACTCATTACTGTTGAAAGTACCAATTGAGCCAAAAAATTTCACATCGGCGACAGTTCCCTAAACGCCGCTCAAAGCAGGTCAAGGGTCTTACCTCACTTTAATGCTTTCTTTTAGGCGCCAATGTTGTTGTTTGGGGCTGCGAGGATTCCAGGGATGGCTCCTAGAGACCTGCAGAGTCCTATGACCGCTATCACAGGGTGGCAGCTGACCTGGTATTCTTGAGAAAGGCACAAGGTGAGGCGGAGGACAGCGTGTTTGCCGTGAGGGGGGGACGCCAGCAGGTGGCCAGGGCAAGGGTGGCCACGTTCGGGCAGGAGTTTGAGAGTGGACCACTAACACACGGAGGAGCGATGAAGTGTGGACACTGCACACAACAGTAGTCAATGGTCTCCTTGACGTACCCGGCACCAGAGGCGGCTGAGTGGATCTCTGTTTGGTTGTGGCTCAATCACTCATACAAAAGTCGGCCGAGATGCGTTACTGAAGTCCCTTCCGCATTGAGAACTGCTGAGTCTAGCAGTAGTAGTCTTATTTGTGAAGCAGAATGGTTGGCGAGTTTGAAAACAAATACTGAGGGATCAGTCAGTACTGGGGTGTTTCAAATATACAAAAAGATGAACCAAGTGATTATAATGTGTCAAGGGCCAGTCCAGATTTGGGAAATAAGGACAAGGGTCGACATAACACGATTGTTTCAATATAGAAATCTGCAAGTCAAGCAAACCAGGATAGCAGAAAACAAGAAGTGACAAAAACAAAGGCCGAAAGCGAACGGTACAAACCGATAAAATGATATAACGGGTCACAAGAAGAAGAAGAAGAGGGCTCCTTAGGGCACACTGGATAAAATTCTTAATAGTACTCAAAACGTATAATAATTGTTACACAGGCAGGCTGCTCATGTGTTTTTTCTCGTTGTTCGGGGTTGATCTAGAGCATGTTTCTTAAACTGGTGTGCTAGCAACCCCCAGGGTGCTGAAATCAATTGTAGGGTGCTGGGAACGCTGCTATATGTCGTTACATGCCAGAGTCCTCACAATGGATACAAAAGTATCGAAGGGGATACTTGTAACAAGGTATATGTTTATTTGATCAACATTTAGCCACATTAATAACTGACTTTCGTGAGTGTATACTTCACAGTACCTTCAAGTTTCACTCGAGTGCTGTAACCGTAATAACAGTGAAGGCCGCCAGTTCAACGTTTCTTTGTTATGTACAGACGTGTGGTGGCGTTAATATTTACCACATTTTTAACATCCATTGAATTTCAGAAAGTTAGAAGGGCTATCTGTGAAATCTGTGTCATTTTGTGTCTCAATCTTTGTCCATATTAGGGCTATAAATGAACAACATTACAAAAATAGAACCGAGTGGGGGACCTCACTATACCCTACTACAGTAAATTCGCCAGCTAGAATTTTAAACCCACAGTTTGAGTCGCCCACTCTGGTGAATTAGGAAATAGAGGTACGTAAACAAGTCTCTATATATATTAGCTGCGGAAGATTGCTTGGTATATAAAAATTCCTCTGTGCCACGTGAACAATAAATTATATTCAGTTTGAAAGATCTGTCAATCTGCGTCCTGTCGCCCGAAAGGCTACTTTTTACTGTCTGTTTATCGCGGCGAAGAAAAACGTGAGAAGCAAAATTCGCCAACAGTATACTGTCAGCTACAAAGCATAAACAAAGCTGAAACAGGATAGATTATACAGCCATGATATAAACTACTGTGTAACATCTTCAGTGGCACATAAAATTCAATAGTGATGCTATAATTCGTAATATTTGGCGCCTGGCGACTTCACTGTTATCTACGGTAGTCAACTGTAGTCTCTGTAACCAGATGTTAGCCAGAGTTAGGTGGTGCTGGATTTTCTAGACCTGACTACAGAGGGTGCTGAGGTCGAAAAAGGTTAATAAACGCTGATCTAGAGTGTGACAGGACGTCACGGGGGGCGGAGATGAGTAACCCGACGAGGCGATTGGCCGCTCCGGCCGGCGGGCGGAGCCTTCCTCCCTGGCGCGTGAGGTTGACGCAATCTGCCTGGAAGGTTAAATTTCCTTACCCTTTCGACTATGTTTTCACCCTTATGTGTTTTGTGTCTAGATTGTGCGAGAAATAGAATTGTCAAAAAC
>JACEEZ010024366.1:0-15980 GCA_016584305.1 Chionoecetes opilio | reverse complement strand
TTGCCCTTCATGATAAACTATGTGTGTGTGGTGCATAAAAGGGGGGATACAAATAGTAATCGCGACAAGCAATTTTACTTCTTCAACAGTAGATGCTGGCTAAATCAATTACATACTGTCCGTCTGGAAATGAGTCAGAGATTGGACTTGACACTCTGTTGCATCCACCCCAGATACCAAACGCTTTTGGGTTGGGAAATCCCACCATCGTTTTCGTGCTGGGAAAATTTTCGCGCCACAACCCCCTTTCAGATAAAAGTATAAACATTGCAGCGCGAAAAACCCCCGAACCCCCAGGTCCTTCTTCCATTTTTTTTTTGAATTTAAAATGCAGCTTTGTTAAAATGGTGATGACTAGTGACATAAATTGTTTATTTCAAAATATAAAAAATACAAACACTTAAACCTTAATACGTATAAAAACACTTTATACCACAACGTGTTTTGAAAAATATGAGAAAATAAATGTAATACATATTAAAGCAAGAGCTTCACAGAGAGGCTCACTGGGGCCCGCCCATTTTGATTTTGACGGTGGCGCCGTATCGGAGGGGTGAAATTCGTCAAAAGGTCAAAAAGTTAACTTACTGTGCACGGTTTGTGCCTTTTAAATACCCCAAGACCAAATATATGTAGTATTACTTAAAATAATGAACTGAAGTGGATTGAGGGATGTTTATTTTTATTACACCTTTTTGTTCCTTCTGATTTGTAGCGAACCCCGTACCCAATACACTGCCTCCATCCAAACACCCTCTCCCCACACACCATTTTTTTTTAGCTGAAGCAAAAATGGGTTTGGGAGGGGAAAGGGGTGGTGAATGGGTGGGGGTATGGGTAATGGGTTTTGGGGGTGTGGGGGGGTGAATGGGTGGGGTGAGGGGTGGGTTGTGGGTGGGGGTGTGGGTTGGGTGGGGGGTTGGGGTGGGTAATGGGTGGGGAAGGGTGGGGGGTGTGGGTTTGGGGTGGGTGGGGTTGGGTTGGGGGGGGTTTGGGGGGGGGTGAGGGGAAATGGGTGGTGATGGGGGGGGGGTGTGGGAAAGGGGGTTGGTTGGTGGGGGGTGGGGGAAAGGGGGTGGGTGGGGGGGGGTTGGGTTGGTGGGGTGGTGGGGGGTTTGGGGGTATGGGGGGTGAATGGTTGGGGGGGGGTTAAGGGGTGAGTGAATGGGGGGTGGGGGTTTGGGTGGGTGGTGGGGGTGTGGGTTGGGGAGTGGGGGTTGGGGGGGGGGGTTAATGGGTTTTTGGGGTGGTGGTGTGGGTAATGGGTGAGTAAAAGGGGTTTGGGGGTGGGGGAAAGGGGAGTGTGGGGGGGGGTGATGGGTAATGGTTGGGGGGTGATGGGTGGGGGAGGGTGGGGGGTGGGAGGGGTGATGGGTGGGGAATAGGTGGGGGGGTGATGGGTAATGGGTGAGTAAATGGGTGGGGTGATGGGAAATGGGTGGTGAAAGGGGTGGGGGGGTTGGGTAATGGGGGGTGTGGGGGGGGATGGGGGTTTGGGGTTGGTGGGGGTGGGGGGTGTGGGTTGGGTGGTGGGGGTTTGGGGGGGGGGGTAAGGGGGGTGTGGGTGGGGGGTGTGGGTTGGGTGGTGGGGTTTTGGGGGTGTGGCTGGGTGGGGGGGGGTTTGGGGGGGGGGTTTTGGGTGGGGTTGGTTTTGGGGGGGGGTGGGGGTTTGGGTGATTTGGGGGTGGGGGGTGGGGTTGGGGTGGTGGGGGTTTGGGGGGTGTGTTTGGGTATGGGGGGGGTTGTGGGTTGGGGGTGTGGGAAATTGGGGAGTGGGGGGGTTGGGGGGGGGGTTGGGGTGGTGGGGATTTTGGGTTTTTTTTGGGGTGTTTGTTTTTTTTTGGGTTTAGGGTTTTTTTTTTTTTTTTTTTTGGGGGGTTTTTTGAAGGGGGGGGTTTTGGGGTTGTAGGATGGGGTTGTTGATTAATTGGGGGGGGGGAGGGGTTGGGGGCCCCGGGGTTGGGGGGGGGTAATGGGTAGTGGGAAAATTGGGAGGGGTTGGGGTAGGGGTGTGTTTTTGGGGGGTTAATTGGGAATTTCCCTTTTTGAAACCTTTATTTTTTTCCTGGTCGTTTTCCCTTTTGACTTTCCCCCTTTTTTTTTATCCATTCCCCCTTTCCCCCCAATTCCCCCTTCCTTTCCCCTCTCCCCCCCTTCCATACCCCATTCCCATGGAGGACCGGTTCCCCCTTTCTCGGGGGAAATGGAGTCAGTTTCCCCCGTAATTTGCCCATTAAAAAAATGCGCCGCCATGTATACCCCGAGTGAAATCTACGGGCTTTGGGTTAAAGGATTCCCAGTCTAGACAAATTTCTAAAAACTAATATTTTTGTGGAGTTTGTCAATCTATTTCAAACATACTGCCCAAATTCATAGTAGCATAAAAAATAATGGGGAATCAAATTAGATAAAAAAAATTTTTCAAAAATGTTCAAAACATACTAAAAATTAATTCGACACAATGTATCTCAGACGTCGTACCGGCTAGGTTGCCACAACATCTGGCTTTTTGGCCCCCCCTGTCCAGTATCGGGCTAGTTGGGCCACCCACGTCCTATCCACAAACAGCCAAGTCCTGCCTGTGAGGGGTTCCTTCGTGGCACTTTATGGATGAAGGTAAAACAAGGAACATTGCCCAAGTGGGGCCACCGTTGCGGATGATAATGTCGTTTGGTAAAATGCCAACATCACGACCACGGGAAAGACTTTGTCCCCAGCTAAAGGTCTCCATCAAAACCCAAATCCAGGTCCCCAAAGCCCCAGAAGCGGCAATAAAACCACACAACTGGTTTGGAGGCGACTCACACGAGCATGAGTCAACTTCTGACATTGCACAAAATGCCCATGTGACTGGGAACGTCGAACAAGGTTCCAAAGCCCAAACAGTTTCTCATTGACCAGCGTGGCCCTCGAGAGATGTAAATGACGATGGAAGACAGGGGCCTACAGAATCTGCTCCCAAACTCCCTTGTTCTGACGATGTCAGTGATGAAACAAGGAAGCCATTGTCGTGCTTGCAAAAGGGGAACCATCCGGAGACCTTCCCCGTTTGCAAAAATCGATTATACAGTTCGGGAAACCCCTTGGATTGGCATTTGTCACGCGGCGCTTCTCAACCTTTTTAAATGGTTGGTTGCCACAAGATTCCTGTCGCGAAGTAAACACGTGGATTGAACGTGCTGACTACAATCCCGCACGCAAATCCTTGTGCATAAAGGGTTGTAAACGACTGTGAAAAAACGTCAGTCTTTGGCTACTGACTTCAACGAATCCTCCCCAAGAGCGACACGCCAGCTTCTCCCCCGGGGTCGTCGAGCACCATCGGAAGCTTCTCCCCAATCCACAAAGGAACACCTATCCAACCCAAAACAACGACATTAAGCTCCAGGCATTTTGCCCCTCTGACTTACAACTAAAATAAGTTTTAGCGAGAACTAAAATTTAAAATACATAATTTTTCACTTCCAGTCGCGTGTTGCTATTTAAGATTGTGTGGGAGACCACTTCCTTTTATTAAATTTTCTAAAATTTTAAGTTCTTTTTTTTCCTAAAACCGCAGCAAAGTGAGGGGTGAAATTTTAAAAAAAAAAAAAAAAAAAAAATTTGGGCCCCCCTAAAAAATTAAGTAAATGCATATTATAAATACACAAAACCCATCGTTTTCCCGGCCTCCATTTCCCGGGATAACGGATTTCCCGGAAAAAATCCGGGGTCCGGGGTATGCCCGAACCCCAGAAAAATGCCTGGTCCATCCGTAAATCGATAAATTTGTCCGGCGGTCAGAGCGTCTTCTGTCACCCCTGGCAGTGTCCACACCCCCCGCCAGGTGGCAGCAGGGTCAGGGGTCGTATTTTTTTACATTTGGGCACAAGACACTCAGGGGTCCCTCACCGCCTCCGTCATAGTCCGTGGTAGAATCCGATTTTCTGAAAAGCTTGCAATTTTTCCCTAAATAATTTCTATGCTTTTTCCTAGTTATATCTCATATCAAACCACTGGGTGTAGACTTTCACCGGTTTTCCTTTTTAAAAATCCAGATGGCGCCCAAATTGCTGTCACAATGTAAAATGCTGTAACTTGAAGGGACTGGCATAAAAGGGTGATTCGGTTCTCACCTGGGTTTTCCGGGGGAAAGGAAATCTATTAGGGGGTTTTCATCAAATTTGGGTGGTGTTTTCAGTCCTCAAATGTAACAAACAAAGTGAGTTGAACCCCCTGTTATGTGAACAAATCCTGAACGCAGGATTTTCCTCATAGCCACACTTGATCAACCCCCCTTGTAGGTCTGGAGACAATGACATTCCGACTGAAGTATTCAAAGGGAAAAAAACCCCTCAACGGGATGGCTTCCAAGCACGAGGAAGCAGCCCCCGCAGACCAGCAGCCCTTTCATTGGTCATGACCACATGCAAAAATCCCTTGTTGCTATGACCCGGATGTGTTTGCCTTCTTCTTACCTTAGATAACCGAAAAACCCCAGTGTGGGCCCTGACATGGAAAACTCCAATTTATGGAGAAAACCTTGTTGACATCCCCGATCCCAGCGAGGAAAATCCCAATATCACATCAAATTCTCGAACTGCATGCACTTAGTGGGGGGACACCGTGGCAGCCAATGTGGAAATTGGAAAGGTCATGCAATATCCATAGCACAGAAAAAAATTGAGCTTGTCTCTCGGTAAAGTTTGATTTTGATATGAAAAAGGTCGAGATGGAAGGGGCTGCTTTAGGTAGCAAAGCATGGAAAACAAGTTTAACTGCGATTTCCTGACAAGTGCCCCCAGCGCATGTGGGCCCTAAAAATTGAAAAAGTACCAACTCTGCTCCTAAAAATTGGGTCTCTCTCACCAACAAATGAAGCATTTGTTCAGAATGTACTGGATTTTAAAATCAGTTGCACATGGTATGCGCCCTGCAATCGGGAACCACCCCCTTCAACCAGTCGAGTTTGGGGGGAGGCCACCCCCGAACAAAAAAATTTATCTCCCCGCACGTTTGGGGAAACCCCATTAGCTCCTGAAAACCGTCCCGAAACTCATACATGGGGTGCCATCAAGAGAGCCTGTAAAGGCAACAATGTGGGATGTACCGGGCGCCTGTTCATGTTCACTCTGTGCCTTTGGGGCAAGATTTAATGCAACAACCGATTAACAGGAAGTTGTCTATGATGGGGAAGATGAGAAGGTACGAGTCTACGAGGACACCCAAAATAATTGCACCATGTTGTTTAATTTGCCACATCTTTCAAGCAAAGGGGGTTCTTTCCATGTTACATGATCTAAAAGAGGGGGGCGAGAGCAATACTTTTTCGATACTTTGCCCCCGCCAAAAAAGTATCGCAGTTCGCAAAAAAATTCAAATAGCGGAGTATAAGATCCAATCAAGTATCGCTTAAATTTTTCCCCCGTACTTTAAAAAAAACAACCCTTTAAAAAAAAATTTTTTTAGCGGCAATGCGCATGATTCGGCGCCTTTCTGCAGCTTTCCCAGGCACAATAGGTTACTTCCCCAGGTTTTACAGGAGGGGTGGGGGACCTCTTTTAAAGTACAACACCCCCCTCCCCAGCTCGCTGCAGTGGAGAGGCTGTTAGCCTCAGGGGGGGAATCCGGGGCCAAGAGGTCACCCCCCATGCCCAACTTTTGGCATGGCTTTCCCGAAGGGGAAAACCCGGGGGGGGTCTGTGGACAATAAGGAAAAGGAGGGGCCAGGGGGGGATGTAAGGGGGAGCTTGAGGAGATGCAAAGTGACTAGTGAACTGTGCTGTGTGTGTGCGTGGCGTGTTTTGTTTTTTTTATATTTTAAATAAAATTTGTCTTTAAAAGTAAAAATATTACAATGTTTAAAGTGCCTAAAATGTATTTAAGTAAAAAAGCCTTTTTTTTGGGTAATACTTTTTTTTTTTAGTAGCAAAGTATCGCAAAAAAATTTTGGTATCCAGGATACTATCACTTTAAGAAAAAGTATCGGGGAGGGAGTATCGAGTATCGCGATCGTTTTTTAAGAAAAAACCCAAAAATAGCGGGAGTTCGCGTATCCAACTACCGGGAAAAAAATATCGCATATCGTTATCGCACTAAAAAAAAGTTCGCGGCCAATCTGGGTACTAAAAAATGTTTATTTTATTATCTTTTTTAGTCGTTTCCTTAATTTAAAAATTGTTACTACAATAACTTATAAGTTTTTTCCCGGGCAAAACGCTTGTGTCATACGGAACCAGGATTTTTTTTCATTCTATTTATTTATTTTTTTTTTTTTCTTTTTTTCGTCAAAATTTTTTTGGTATACTGTGTGTTTACATTTAAAAGTTGTTATAATTCATGCTTTTATTTATAGTAACACACTAAAGATATGGTTTGATGGAGTTACTAATGTGTTTTAATTAAGTAAAAAGAATATTGTCATATCGGGGAACACAATCTCCCAAACATTCTTGGGTATTTTCTTAACCCATTGAAACTGGTCATTGTAAAGGGTTTTGACATTAAGTATTGACTGTAATGAGTTTTTCAAATCGGTTCCTTTAATAAAAACGTTCTAATATTTATTTTTAATTTTAACGGTTTTTCCCCCACCCCTCTTGGTCAATACTTTTGATAATGTAGTATGGTTTAAAAGGTGGCGCTTTGGATTTTTTGAAAACACTCCACAAAGATGAAATTACGACATTAGGGTGTGTGAGATTTTGTGGCTGAAAGTACCTAAAAGATCCCGGGATATTCGAGGGGTACGGGTTTCGCGGTCCCGGTTTCTTCTGCCCCATTTCCCCCTAGTAAATTGCAAACCCTTGACAGTCCTTTCCAAAAAAGTGCTTTAGCGCGTTAAAACTCCATATCACTCCCTATCCCCCAATTAAAATGAAAAAATCATTAAAGATTCCTTGCCCCGGGGGAAAAACCTTTGGGGGACAAAAGGGGGGGGATCACCTTCCATGCCCCGTCCGTTCATAATTTTTTCAGCATTTCTAGCATTGTCAGCAATTTGGGCGCAAATTTTGGTTTTAAAAAAGGCAAACCGGTGTAAAGTCACACCCAGTGGGTTTCTGAACAGATGATATGAACCCCACGAAAAATGCATTAAAAATTTTTAGGGAAACATTGCAAGTTTCTGGTAAAACCACTGGATATCTCCCCTGACCCCCAAAGGCCCCCCTTGCAGGAAAAGCCCCTTGAACTATTGAAACTTTTGCTGCAGTGTCCCGGCTTCCACTCCACCGTTAGTGCTAAACCTTTTTTCAACTCCCCCCCTGAACGCGCCACCTTGACTGCCCACCCTCTGGGGGCGGGGGGCTCCACCCTGGGGAACAGGTTTACGGCCCCATTGCTTTGGGAAAAAAGACACCCGGTTCAAATGCACCGCCCGTGGTGACCCCCAGCCCCCGGTCAAAAACCAAACATTGAAAACAACCCCCTGATGTGCGTTCCACTAAACCTTTAGTAGGATTACTCCTTAAAACCCCACCTTGCCTCCCACCCCCCTTTGGCCGGCCTTCCTCCCCCCTCCCGGAACAGGGGTTGTAAATTTTGAGAAAGGAAGGTCAAACAAGCCTATATAAGAAAAAAGGCTCCCCGGGCTCAAAAAGGTTCCCCCAAGGGGCCTGAGCCCCAAAAAAACAAAACAAATCCCCAAAAGCGCGGGGGGGATAGTTATATTTCGTTTTAAGGCCCCCCCAAAAACTAAGAAGGATAAAATCCCCTTTTAAAACCCAAACTTTTTTTGATTCCCGGGGTTTTTCGGTTTCCCCCAGCTCCCCCCCCTATTATCCAAAAAGAGGGGGTTGTATAAAAAAAATGTTGTATGTTCAAACACCGCAGGCATTATAACAAAAAACGCGCCCGGGCCTAGATACAAACAGGCAAGGGGGAACGGGGGCCCTGCTTAAAAAACAACAGAAAGAAACCCCGGGGGTTTTATGGTTTTAAAGTTAAAAAAAAGTTTTTAAAACCCCCCTTAAAAGATTAATGGGCAGGGTTAGTCGCTTTAACCAAAAATTTTTTGCGAGTTTTTAAACCACTCTAGTTAAATTTGTTTTTTACCCGAAACGGGAAAAACCCCCCCGGGCTACTACTTTTCCCAAAAAAAACAAAACATTTTTGCAAGATTTGATAGAAATGGAAATTTAAAAAACATAGGAAGGCATACTAGAAAGGGGGGGCAGGGGGTAGGAGGGGGGGCTCTGGGAACCAAAAAGGGAGGCAAAATCCCCCTAATTATTTTTTGCATCGGAACGTTTCACTACGTTTTTCGTTTTTAGTCCCTACGTTTACGTTTGCCCAAAAAAAAAACAAACAGGCGACGGGAAAGCAAAGGGGAAAAAATCCAGAAATTAACAAGCCCCACCAAAGGGAAGGTGGGTTAGGAGGTTTAATGGGCAAGGGTTACCAAGTTTTTCTGTTTTTATTTTAAAAAAATTTTAAAACCAAAACCCCCCCTTTTTGGGGTTTCCACCCTTTTTTCGTTTTTTTATTCCAAAAAAAACCCCCCCAAAAAAAAACGCAAAAAACCAAAACGGTTCCCCATTGAAAATCTTTCCCTTTGGGTTTTGTGGTTTTTGGGGAAAAAGAAAAAGGTTAAAACCCAAAGGGGTTTTTTTTTTTTGCCAAAACCCCCCCCCTTCCGTTTCTAAAATCTTTTTGATTAATTTTTTTTTAGTTTCCCCCCGGTTTACACCAAAACAGACTACAGCCCCCGGCTACTGCTAAAACCAAAAAAGATAGTCCAGGGCTACTGCTATAAAAAACAATAGATCCAGGGCTACTGCTATAAAAAACAGACGCGACCCACGGCTACTGCTATAACAAAACAGACAGACGCCCCAGGGCTATGTTATAACAAACAGGCACAGAACACGGCATGCTATAAAAAAACAGACAACGACACACGACTTCTCTATAGTTTTAGTTTAGAAAAGGGTGGATAATATAATTAACAGGGGAAAGGGGAAAAAATAGGGGGGCCAGGCAGGGATGGTGGGGAGGGAGGCTGGGCTGGGAGCCCAAAGAAGAGTAAGAGGAAAGAGATAAAACACTCCTAATTAGTTAAATGTACCTGATAACGTTAACCTCACGTCTTCTGGGTCCTGTGCCCTACTCCTTTCGTCTTCCCGGGAAATAAAAACAAAACAAATATCAGGCAACGGAAATTTGCAGAAAAGAAAAAACTCCGCAAACCCCCACAGCAACCCCACAAAAAGGTAAGTCCATGAGTCTACGGAGTTGTGAAATGCGGAAAGGCGTTCCCGAAGTTTCTTCCTGTAATCAAATCTCCTAAAAAGTTTTTAGCGCAAAATCCCCCTTAAAAATTATTCATCGACATGGGGCCCAAGCTGTTTACCACCTACGATTTATTTGCGTTTTTTTGAGCCTACCCTCATAAAAATTGAATTTACAGTTTGGGGCTACCCAAAATAGACAAAAGACAGACAGACAGACACACGGCTACTCCTATATACATTAACAAGTGCTTGTGGGCCCTTGGGACCCATGTTTTGATGTTTGTAGGATTTTTTTTTATTTTGAAAACATGTGATTGAAAACTACAATCGTTTGTTGCTGTCGTTGGCCCACGGGTCAAAGTGCCTGGGGGTAGACCACGTTCGTGTGTTCCAACCCTTTGTTTCCGTTATTCCAAACTCACACACGCACCAAACGTCCATGAGCTCGGGTTTGTAAAATGCGGCAAGACGTTACCGCAGAGTTTTCTTCCTGTTCAAAATACTACTCCAAAATTTTTTTTAGCCCAAAACCCCCTTCAAATTATTCCCATAAAACGGGGGGCCCAAAGCCGCTTACCACCTACTATTTATTTGCGTTTTTTTGACCCACTCTCATCAAAATTAAATTTACATTTTTCGGCTACCCAAAACAACAGACAGACAGACGACAGACAAAAAGGTATGCTATGGTATATTAGAGCCCTGTGATAAGTGGCACCGGGTACTGTAACTGCATAATCAAAGGTTTCGCTGTTTAAACCGAGGAAGATGACGGGCCCCAAGTGGCAGTGCCACAACTTTATTTTTTTTTAATTTCACTTACTGTAGTATTTTATTATGGCTTTTAGCAAATGTACGAGGCCAACTTTTGATTTTCAAAATAAAATACATTTATATAGCAATGGAAAATATTTTTCATTTCAAATTAAAAAGAGCATAGTAGCCATGATGGGGGGAATACTTGGTGGGGGGCCGAAACGACCAGGGCTGGAAAAAAAATAGGGCAAAAATGGACGGGAGCGCGTCATTCAGGACACGGACTAAATTTTCCTGCCCAAAATTTTTGGTGTTTTTTTCAGATGGAATTTTTAGTTTTCGGGAAAAAACCTGGAAAAAAGGTTTCTTGCCTTGTTTTCATCCCCAAAATCCTAGGGTCGCCTTTTTCCTTTTGATAACAATGTATCTCCATCAAAAAAAAGCTCAAAAGCTTCCCCCGGGAAAAAAATAGTCATTGTCTCAAAACCCAGGGTAGGGACGGAATTGTACAAAAACTGCGTTCCGTCCTTTTCGCCAGCCCACCCCCAGCCGCCAATGGTCTGCTCTGCCCCGCCCTGCCGGGAGACTATTACCCAAACCCAAAACCTAACCTAACCGTGTAACGGAGGGGATTAATCCTGCTCTCTTCTAACTATCTTTTTATCTTGCTGTTGTGATATTCTGGGGGGACTTCCAAAAGGGGGCTCTTTGGTCAAGGGGGGTGTTAACTGTGCCCTTTTGACAGATGGGCATGGGGCCGTGTTGATGGACCCATGTAAGGTTACCATGGGGAGTTGGGGTGAAGCCCGACGAGGCTTTACTTGCCTTGGGCCACAGCACCTTCTAATCCCCCCAGTATGTCCTTCCCAAAAGACACACACTCAGCGGGTAAATCTAAAGCAAAAAAAAACAATTCCTTTATCCTTGCCCCGGTGAGGGTTCGAAACCCACACCCTCACCAGATTTTTTCCCGTCAACACAGCGCATTAGACCCTGACGCATAAGGGTACACCTACATGCTAAGTGGGCTGCTGATTGTATGCATTACAACGGTAAATATTCGGTAAATTTCTAGCATTTGCCCATACCCCCTTTCCCCTCGACAACTTTTGGGGCCTGTGGGAATGCGTGATTTTGGGGTGGGGGGAAAAAATATTTGGGCGGGAAACACTGATTTTTGGGCTTGATAAGGAGCCAAAGTTTTCCTAGATCTGGGGAAAATTTCCCTTGTCTGGGGAATTTCCCTAGTTTTCCCCGTCTAGGGGGGTTTCCCTAGATCTAGGGGGGTTTCCCCAGATCTAGGGAGTTTCCCCAACTAGGGGAGTTTTCCTAGATCTAGGAGTTTCCCTGATTAAGGAATTTTTTCTAAACCCTTTATTTTTTACCCAACCTTTGTGGGGGGGGCTCCGCCCCCTCAAGACCCCGTAATCAACCTAACGAAATTTAACCTACCCGCGGGGGGCTTCAAAACCCCCCCCCCCCCGATAAAACTTGCCCAACCTAATCTCCCAAAAGGACGGGCTCCCCCCCCTCACCCAAAACAAAATTTCACCCCACCTCTTAACGGGGCGCGGTTTTCCGGGGGCAACCCGGTCATCATTCTGTTTTTGGGGGGATCGTCAGGTTCAACTCCTGGACTTAAAGCAAAACCTTTTCCCTAGATCTAGGGAATTTTTTTCAAAACCCCCAACTCAAAAAATATGTGGGGTTTCGCGCTATTTTTCACCCTCTAAAATCCCGCATTCCCCCAGGTCCCCCCTTGTTTGGGGGGGAGGGGGAGTATGGGCAAACATCAGAATAATACCAAATATTCGCAGGAGTTTGGGAGCATCAAACCCGCCGCGGAAAAGGGCAATCACGCACCATCGATTCGCTTATTAACCTTATAACTAACTACCAAAACCAACCCAAAAAACCCATCCCCAAACCTAACCAAAACTAAACCCAACCTAGCTATTATTCAAAAAACCTGCTGGTCGGGCCCGCAAACTCCTTGGAATTTAGCCACCTAACCTCCCAAGACCTCGACCCCCCCGGCAGATTATTAACCTAACTGAACCCTTAACCCAACCTCCTAAAGGGTGGGGGGGCCTCCCGGGCGGGGAGGGTGTGTGTGTATGGCTATTAACAAATTATAATGTATTCAAAATGTATTAATTTTAAGGTTTCACGAAGTGGTCTAATACTGCACATATACTGCAAAATAATATATAGCAACGTAAGTGGAAAGCAGTAGCGTCCCCAGTTCTCGTCCATTATAAAACCAAAACTTTGGGGCAGATTGACTTGCAATCATACTTTTTTGAACTAATTGGGGGGGGTGGCCCCCCCCAAACCCCTAGTTTTACTAACCGAGCCTAGGCATTTTTCTTGGGAAAGGTTTTTTTTTGACTGTGGGTCTAGGTTCTCAAAAAATCAATTTTTTAATTTTTTTTATTTAATACTTTACAAATAGATAAAAAAAAATTTTGGTAATTTATGTTTCATCAACCAACGATTTCATGCCCTTATGTTTTTTTTGGGGGTTTTTATGTTTTGAAAGAATCGCGAACCGTTTGTGTTGCATTTTTTTTTTCTTCTAAAAATTACTAAAAACAAAAAAATGAACCTAAACCTAACCTAACCTTTACCTATACCTAACCCATACCTAACCTAACCTTTATCTTATAAAAAAATAAAAAATAAAAAATAAAAATAATGAATAAATAAATAAATAAATAAATAGCGACAGAAACGGTTAGCATATTCTTTCAAAACACATAAAAACACACCAGAAAAACATAAGGCGCATCACAAAATCGTTGGTTGGGTGAAACTATAAATTAACCAACAACTTTTTGGTGTACGAATCTACTAGTGTACGAAACAACTTGTGTACGAACTGACTGCACCCCGTAAATAACGACCTTAACTTGACTGTGGAGAACACTTGAGAGAGTTGTGGGGGAAGCTTCTGTGTGGGTGACGACAGCCAAACAAATGGAACACTCGACGACAGCTGCAAGAACTCCTATCGGCGAGTTTTAGGCAGCGTCCCCCCACCCCACCACACCGTACCTGCCCCGCCCACCTCCTCCAAGGGGCGTGTGGGCGGCCTGCCTCTCTCCCCCTACACACACACACATGGCTAGCAAAACACATCACATAACACAATAACTAACCACCCACCCGCCCTCCCCCCTACACACACACACACACAGGTCACTCACACACACGTCAACACTCATAATATATCATAATAATACCGCAAACACGTGAAATAACCGATATATATTTACCTTCTCACACCGTCCGCCTTTCTGCGCTGCCAGAGTCAACAGTCTTCTTCTTCTTCTTGTGACCTTTTCTGCTTATTATCGCTTTGTAGGTCGTCTGTCAAGCTCGAGGTCGAACTTGACACATATCTTCCTTCTTTGCCACTCTGTAGCCCTTTCTTTCCCCGCCACCTGTGGGGAGAGAAGGGCACAACAGGGCAGTATAGACACAGACACAAGTCCCTCCTATCAACTACCCTCCTATACGTCTTCTACATTCCCACGCAATCTTTTTTCCCAAGCCTGCTTTAAAAACACCTTAGTTATTTCTACTATTTTCCTTCTCTCTTCATTACTCCCATACAGTCCTAGCACAGTAAGGATTCCCCCATCCACCTCGTATATCCTCCTATCCCATTCACCGTCTCCTATCACTCCTAATATGGACTGTATCAGCCTCCTCGCCTGCTCATATCTGCCACACTCTATTATTAGGGTCTAGTATTATTAGACACTTTATTATTAGTGTGACGGTCACCGTCCTGGGTTGTGAAGTTTTGTAGCAACATTATCGTACCGAGCCACCAGAATTATCGTATTTTCAGATAGATTATCTTACAACCTTAGGTAAACTAATATAGTCAGTAATTGTCTTTATACTTCATTGAATTCAGCATTCCACATATAAAAATATTTCCTCTTTTCACCAAAATAGATAATAGCTACCTAGACTCTAAATCCAATCATGCATGACACAACATTCATGAATGAAACATGCATTCAACATGTTGACCGTTCTAATCCTTCAAACTACCGTCCTATAGCTTTTACTTCCTGCCTTTCTAAAGTTTTTTAATCTATACTTAATAAGAAGATTCTTAAGCATCTATCTGCTCACAATCTTCTATCTGATCGTCAGTACGGTTTCCGTAAAGGGCGATCTATTGGCGATCTTCTAGCTTTCCTAACTGAATCTTGGTCATCCTCCTTTAGGGGTTTCGGTGAAACTTTTGCTGTTGCCCTTGACATATCAAAAGCTTTTGATAGAGTCTGGCACAAATCTTTAATTTCCAAACTACCTTCATTCGGTTTCTATCCTTCTCTCTGTAGCCTACCTTCATTTTAAGTTTCCTTTCAAACCGTTCTATTGCAGCTACCGTAGACGGACATTGTTCTTCTCCTAAATCTATCAATAGTGGTGTTCCCCAGAGTTCTGTCCTATCACCCACTCTCTTTCTTTTATTTATTAATGATCTTCTAAGTCTAACTCAAAGCCCTATCCACTCCTACGCTGATGATTCTACCCTGCATTTTTCAACGTCGTTATTAGACGTCCAACTCAACGGGAACTAAGTGATTTTACGGAGAGATGCCACCGAGCGCCTAACTTCTGATCTTTCTATAAATTTCTGATATGGGGCAAAGAAAACCTTGTTTGTTCAATGCCTCAAAAACCCAATTTTTCTTCACCATCTACTCGACAAAAACCTCCCAGAAAAACTATCCCCTTTTCTTCAATGACACTCGACTGTCTCCTTTTTCTACAATGAACATTCTAGGACATCCTTTACTAAAAATCTGGACTGGAAATCTCACATCCTCATCTCTTGCAAAAACAGCTTCTAAGAAGTTAGGTCGGCTGTGGCGCTTCTGCCGTCCTTTTTTTTTCTCCCTCCCAACTGGCTTGCTCTCTACAAGGGGCCTTATCCGCCCATGTAGGGGGTTTATGTCTCACATGTTTTGGGGGGGAAAATCCCTCATACAGCTCTCTTAAACAGGGTTGAGTCAAAAGCTTTTCGTCTCTCAACTCCTCTCCTCTGATGACTGTCTTCAATCTTTAAATCACCGCCGCAAAAGTTGCTTCTCTTGCTCTCTTCTACCGTTTTTTTCATGGCTCACTGCTCTTTGAACTTGCTAACTGCATTGCCTCCCCCACTCCCGCGGCCTCGCTTTCACAAGACTTTCTACTCATTCCATCCCTATTCTGTCCATCTTCCTAATGCAAGAGTTAATCAGTATCTTACTTTACTCTTTCATCCCTTTCACTAGTAAACTCTGGAACTCTCTTTTCCCGTTTGTTTTTTTCCACTTTCCTATGACTTAAATCCCTTCAAAGAAGAGTAAAAAGACAACTCCCGAACTAAATTGGCCTACTCTCTGTTTTTATTTTATTCTCTTACTGTCTTCTTTAAGGGACTGGCAACTAAGGGGGGCTTTTGTGTAACCATTTTTGTTGTGCCCTTGGCCAGTTCCTTGTGATGTAAACAAAAAAAACAAAAAAAAAATCTCCGAAATAAAAAAGAATCATATAATACAAAAAACAAAAATATAGTAACAGATCATGACTCACAAGAAGCTGAACTCTACGGTAGAACTCTACGTAGCATATATCATCCTCAAAAGAAAAGAGGTTCCTCCTCTTCCCTCTATTATTATATCCACTGTGTCAGCTGGAGCTTATATTATAAATTTTAAATGTGTCAGTTGTCATCGACTTATCCTATCATCTGCAGGGGTGAAGTAACACAATCTACCTTTTCCCTTACAAAAATGCGCTGCTGGAAGAGAACCAAGTAGGGGTTCCCGTCGAAAAAATAATTCTTACCTTTATTTTGGTAAGGTTAAAACTTTCTAAATACCCTCTCATAATTGCGTTCGAATGCAGCAAGCAACGCTCCAAGTAGTAGGCGGATATGTGGCCAAATATAGGAGGATTGTGGCTTTGGTGGTAAAAGCACGAAAATTGGAATTTAAGTTT
>JACEEZ010024365.1:0-30812 GCA_016584305.1 Chionoecetes opilio | reverse complement strand
CACCCGGATTGCTGCAGTGAAGCCTTTGGTCCGGCGTTTCCCACACACGTAATCTGCTGGGAGAGAAGAAAAAGGGGGAACCCAAAAACTAGGGGATTTTTTTTTTCCCCCCCTTTCTTCTTTTGCATCACATTAAATACGGGGGTTCCCCCCATCCACTGGGGGCCCCCCCCCTCTCTATGCTCTCCCCTTTACGGGTCTAAAAAGGGAGTTCTCCTTTAAATTTTTTTTTCCCACTAAAATCACACGACTGTCACTCCCCCATCAGCAAAAAAACCCCAAAGCAGGTCCCTCCACTCCACTCTCCTGTCTCTCATTTTTCCTCCCCAAATTCTTCCACCCCGACCTCTCCTCCCCACTACCCCCAAACATCTTTTTTCGGGGCTACTCATCCCGTTCACTTCCCAGCCAAGTGCCCACGGTTTCATCCACCCCTTTTACACAAATCCACCCCCTTTGCTGCCTTTCATTCTTAAATCTGTACATACAAATTTTTTACCCCAGGGGGACTTTGTCGGGCTCTGAAGAGTGGTACCCTCCATGGGCCACCATCATAAAACCCTTTTCCCATTCTGTGGTGGTCCTTTTCCTGTCCCTTTCCCCCAGTTTTTGTTTTCTCACCCTTTCCCCCTCAGCCATCCCAGCAAACAAAAAAAGGAGGGAAAGGGCCCTTCCGGGGGCCCCTCCTTTATGTCTTATCGGGGGCCCGAGGGGAAGTGTACGAGGTAGGGCCGCGGGGAATTTGAAAAAGAGGCTCACCGGGGGGCCCGCCCCCAGGGGCCCCCGCGTAGGGCATATGGCCCCATTTGCCGCTGTTATTAAACTGATTGGGAATTTTTAGGTTATATTTCAAAAGTATATTGCAAATTTTAGTAAATTTTTTAAGGGGTGTTGCAAACCCCCATTACCCGATTAAAAAAGACAAAATGGGCTTTTTCAACACTTATAAAAACATTATATTAATGCAATAGGTTTAGAAAAGAAACCCAAAAAAATTCCTGTGTCTTTACCCGGGAATACGATGAAAAGGAGTTTGCTGGGATATAATTGTACGGACATGTTTATTTAATTTTCAAAAAACATTTTCGTTATTAAATTTTACATGTGGTGAGGGGGAAAACCACTAAAGGGGTAAAACAGCCAGTAGAAGGATATAGGTTGGGCAAAACAACATAACAAACCCCCCACTCGGCTTTTCCAAGTAACTGTTTATTTTCACTCAGGCCCACGGGCGCCGGGCGCCGTCAAGGAATTCCAAAAATGTCGTACTGCAATTTTTTATATTATTCAGCCCCTTTTTTTCGAATAAGAAGGAGCAAAAAAAACATGTTATAAACAAAAGTTCTCATTATGGTTATCGAGTGGTTAAGGATGAAAATTTTAGGCCTTTTGGGGTTTTTTCCCCCTTTTGGTAATGGCTATCGTACGTTGGCATTTTAGTACATTGATTAGGGGGAAAAAGTTTTTCAAATAATATTCTTTTTCTAAATCATGATATTTTTTCTTTATTTTAAAACTCCATCATTACATCCCCCTTTATTAGGTGTACCGGGGGAGTTTTGAATGTGTTGATAATATGCCCCCGGAATTTATTGAAAAAAGGGGAAAAAATTAAAACCTTGTGTTATTCCGTAAAAAATCTTGGCCGGGGTTTTAATCAAGTTTTTAAATTTTATATGAAAATTAATTTAAACACAGACTAACTGTTTTAACCTTTTTTCATGAAAACTCCTTTATGTACGTATTCATCTTATTTTATGTATCTGGGGGTTGTTCCTGTTTAAAGCGGGAAAATATTTGAAAAAAAACTGATATTGAAAAATTTCTATAAAATTATTATAAAAACTTTTTTTTAAAAAATTTTTAATAGCTTGAACGGGCCCCTAATAATAGTGAGGGTTTACCGATATTGAGAAAATTGGTATATTACTGAGTTAATTTTATATAATATGAAATAAATATTTACCATTAAAAAAAATACCTACTGGGAAAGTTTCCCCCCGGAGGATTACGTAATTTGGCCCGGTTTGGGTCACTATGTTTGTAATACTACATCAAGATAATCATTTTAAACTGTTGTTTTAAAAAAGGTTTACACATAAAAAAAAAATATTAAATTCTTAAAATTGGTACATTAATTTCAACATAGAAAATTACCCCGTCTGAAAAAACCCCAAAGGGGGGCCTCCGGAGGGCTGACGGGGGGTTAAATTTGCCCCGGGGCCGCCTTTCGCCGCTTACGGCCACGTCGGCCCCCCGGTTTGAGGCTAGCTGGGATTTTTCTTTTTTTTTCTTTAAAACTCTCCTATTTATTTTTTTTGCTACAGCATACTCCCATGTCTCATCACTCCGTCACAAACTTTCCCCGTTCACGGGCCTTTTTTTTCCATTTTTACGAGTTTTTAAATTTCCATTTTCCAACATATTCCAGCCCCCAAACCCTTTTGTTTGCCCACTTGCGTCACCATTCTTTTTGCAGTCTGGGCCTTTTAACTCGTCTGCCTTTGCTATCCCCTCTCTAAAAACCGTGCTCCATCCCAGTCTCCTCTAATCGCTTCCAACTCCCAAACCCATATCTTTTGGCTCCTAATGCTTTTTCCTACCTGCTTTGTCTGGGTTATTTCCCAAATTTTGCCCAACCCCTTCCTAGACCACCCCATTGTTTCCAGGCCTTTAAAATAATGCTGGGGGAACTGCCACCCCTTTTTCCCATAGCCCTCTCCCCAATTTCAACTTTTTGGGCCGGGAAAATCTTTCCCCCAGCCTACCCTTTTCCAAACCCCAAGGGTTTGGCCCTCTAGCTATCCTCCCATGTTTTAGTTTTCTCACAGCCTTTAAAAAAACCCAAACCCCAAGATACTTGAAATTCTATCGTTTCTCTTTATTTCTTTCCCACCCACCACCCAAAACCCTTTTCATCATCAGAGTCACCCCCTTTTTCACCACCAACATTTGGGACTCTGTAAGGGCCCGGTATTCGGGAGAGATAGCAGGGGAATTTATCATAAAATTCCCCGGGGTTATGTCCTTTAAGAAGAAAAAAGGTTTCAATCTCCATAGGTTTTTTGGGGGGCAATTTTTCCCCTCGCCCAAAGCTAGGGGAAAAGGGTTTCCTATCATTTTAAAGGGGTCAATTCAAATCTTTTCTTTTTCTCTTTTGGAAAACATTCTTCTTTCTTTCTATCTCTCATTCATCTTCCCCCCCCCCCTACACCCCGGATACGACCCCCAAAATTTCGTGGGACATTATTTCGCGACCCATCGATAATGGGAGATTCAAAATTTTCCCTCCTCCCCTAACCCCCCCTATAGAAAAGGGAAAAACTTTTAGTTTCTTAAGGGCCTTCAAAAAAAGGAACAATAGGACAGTTTTCACTTTTATAAAGGGTTTGTGTTAGTCGATTTAAATTTGTTTAAATTTAAAAAGGTCGAAAAAATTTTTAATGTTTCGACCCCAAAACCTCGTCTCTCTAAAAAACGCGTTCGGGGCCTTAAAACGAAAGGAAAAAAACCACGTCTCCCGGATATTAGCTTTAAAAAATATTAAATTCTTCAAAATAAAAGTAAAAAGAACGTATTATAGGAGCCATTTAAAAATGTAACTTGTTTCATTATTTAAATTTAGTATTCGAGGTTGAAACCCCTTTCAGGAGGGGGCCGTTTCAAGGATCCGAACATTCCCCTTTTTCCCCCCCCTACAAAGACAACCTCGCCTGGGTCCCCCCAAAGGGGAGCCAATCGTCTCTCAACTTCACCCCGGGGAAAAGGACCTGGGTTTACCTCCCCCTCCTTTTTCCCCCCCCCTTCCTTTTTATATTATATCTAAAATAATCTAAAAAAGGTAGAGTTGGTTGGGTTTTTCTTTAAACCCGCTAGGAGCCGGGCCCCTGTCCTTATAAGGTTTTTAACGGAGCCCGTCTTTTCCACTCCTTTAAAAGGGAAAACCAGGCCACATGGTACAGTGAACCCCACACCATCTCATTATTTCCCAACTTTTTTCTCCCCTATTATTTTTTCCATGTATACCAAATAGGTCGTTGTTTAAGGGGGGGACAGGGGGTTTGGTTTTCTAGAATGATTCAGGTGGGGGAAAGGGGGGGGTTATGTTGGGAGAGTTTCCCCCGTTAAGATTAGAGTCTATTTTGGGGCTAAGATCTAAAAACAGAGAAAAAATATTTCATGATAAATTTAAAATAGGATGTTTTTTTTTAAAAATTTATAGTTTTTGGGGTTATTTAGTAAAAACCCCAGGTGATTTTTTCCGCTGGTTATGGAAAACTTCCCAAACGTTCCCCAAAACCAAAAGGGAGTTTTCACCCTTTACTCGGTGTAATTCAAAAGTTCAACCACGACTACCAAAAAAAAAATCTTTATTATTTAAAAAAACGTGCTCGGGGAAAATTTAAAAAACCCATAAAAAATACTTCCCTGAGGGGTTTGGCAGTTTTCCCCTTACTCCTTAACTCCCCCCCTTTCCCCTTTAAACCCTTTAAACCCCCCTTCCCCCTTTCCCCCTTAATTTCTTTTCCCTTTTTCAGTACTCTCCCCCCAGCGGGGGGAGTTTTCGTCCCTAAAATTTAAAAATAGTGAAGTCAATAAGAAAAATTTTTAAATTCTCAATTCATTTGTAATCAATAAAAAAAACCCTTTAACCATTTAATATGTTAAATTTATAAAGGTGCAAGCAAAAACCCTTTATAAAAAAAACCCCCGGGCCCACCCCCACGGGTTTGGATTTAAAGGGGTTGGTATGGGTTTTTTCCCAAACCAAATAACAGCAACAGAAACCTCACCGGGGAAAAAATAGAAAAGATAAAGAAAATTTTCCCGGGAAATTTCATAAAAAGAACGATCTTTATGTGGGCTCATTAGATTTTTCCCCCCTTAAAAACCAAAAACCCTACAACATGAACCGGGGCCCAAATGGGGCAGTGAGCGTAAAAAGGGAAAAGCCATCACAGCCCCCTCAGCCACAGATGCCGCGCGTCACCGCCCCCAAAATCACAGCCCCCCAACCCCTTTCTCAGCCGGGCCCGCAGGGCCGGGCGCGCCACCCCGCCACGCTCGCCCAGTAGCCCCCCCTTCACCGCCGTACCCGCCGTTCCTACCCGGGTGCACCCGGGCCGCGCCTAGCCGCCACACCCCCCAAAACCCTCGCAACCCCCCCCACCAGGGAAAAAAGAGAGGGCGTAAAAGGGCCCCCGTCGGGGGGAAAAAGTCCTGGTTTTCCCTCGGCCACCCGCCCCCGACAGGGGCGGGCGCTGAAAACAAGGCGCCAAAAAACCTGTACATTTTCCCTGCGGGGTTTATAAAGGGGGGCCGCTAAAATTTGCCTTTTCCGGCCGCCGCCGTGTCCTACAAACAACCAAGCAAAAGCAGAAAGGGGTTTGCCCCAAAACCCGCTACGGAGGCGGGGGAAAGAGCGACCCCGGTCAGGAATGGGCACACTCTTAGTTTCCAACCCCCTCCCGGGAAAGTTCCTAAAAACGTTTTGAAAAAAGCTAAAAGGCCATCAAGAAGTTACAGGGGGCAACAAGGCCCCATGATCCCCCCCAACAAAACAAGATGGAAAAGTTCGGTATCCAATAGGTTAAATTAGAAAATCAAGGAAGAAATTATTTTAATTAAAAATTGATAATTTATTTTTTTGAACCTTTTAAAAAAAAGGGGAATACCCCTTTTGTTTTTGGGGAGTTGGTTTGCGTTTCCCCCCCCGGTTATTACTTTGGGGGGGAAAAAATCCCCAAAAGTTTTTAAATGTTTAAAAATTGACCAGGTTTGAAAAAAAAAACTGAGGGGGCAGTATTTTTCTTAATATATCCAGGGGGGAGGTTTATTGGGGGGTCCAGTCTCTCATTGAATTTCATTTAACCGGGGGCTCAGTCTGGTTTGGGTGGGGTCTTTAAGGTATTTTTAAATTTAAGTTCAATTTAACCCAACTTGTGGGGTTTTTCATTGTGAAAATTAAAACCAAAAAGTGTTAAAAAAATAAAATTTCTGAGTCAAGGGGAGTGTATGTGGACTAGATTTTAACAATTTGGGCTAAATTTCCATTTCTAGAATTCCCGGGAGTTCTTTTTCACGGGCTAGCCTGGTTCGGTGGGGAAAGGGGTATTTTAATTCCCAGATAGCAGTACTGTTTTCAATTACAGTCAACCCGCTTAAGGTTTTTAAAACGATATTTCAGGACTTGTTAGGCGCTGTTTAAAAAACCCTGGGGGGGAGCCCGGGGTGCCCCCCCTGGGACATTCCTTTGCAAAAGGGGAATTAGGGATTGAGTCAGGTTTCGGGCGACCCCGTTACGCCCAGGTCGGAGGGTTTATTGGGATATTTCCCTTTTCCCTTAAAAAATTGTTAACTAAACAATTTAGAACCCGGGTTTTAAAGAAATTTGAAGAATCTCTATTAAATTCATTCTAAAATTTGCCCCATACACCCAATCCCATCTGGACCCCCAGCTTTAAAAGGGAAAGGGGAAAAAGGAAGATTAGGTTTTTTTAGTAGTTAATTTGGGTATTGAAGGGAAATTTAATTTTTTTCCCCGGGGAATAGGGCGTTTTGTAATTTTCCCGGTATTCGGAAAAAGATTTGCAAAGGGGAAATTCCCATTTATACAATTTTCCCGGGGGGGTTTTCCGTAAGAAGAAAAAAGGGTTTCAACTCCATAGGTTTTTTCTTTTGGGGGGAAGTTGTCCAAACCCGGGCCCCCGCATATGGAAAGGAAAAAGGGGGTTTCCCAAACATATTAAGGTCAATTCAATCTTTTTGTTTTCGGGGAAAAAAAATTTTTTTCTTTCTTTCTTTTTCTCACTTTTTATCTTCCCCCCCCCACCCAAAACCCCTCCCCCATACACTCCGGATCGAGTCCCAAAATTTGTGGGGGGCACTTTTTCGCGATCATCGATAAAATGGAGATTCAAAAAAATTTTTATTTTCCCCCCTCACCCCCTATAGATCAAGGAAAACTCTTAGTTTCTTTAATCCTTCCCAAAAAAGACAAAAATAGTGAAAGATCCCCTTTATAAAAGGGTGTGGTTTGTCCGGGGTTATTTGCCCAAATTAAAAAACGACCCAAATTTTTTGTTTTGACTCCCAAAACCCCGTCTTCTAAAAAAAAAAAGGTTCGGGGGGGCCCTTTAACGAAAAGGGAAAAAAAACGTCTCCCCGGATATTAGCAAAACATATTAAATTCTTCTATATCAAAGTTAAAAAAAACTGTATTTTTTAGGCAGCCCCCTTTTTTATGTATAATTGTTTCATTTGTTAATTTGTTTATTCGAGGTTTGGGTAATCCCTTCAGGAAAAGGCCGTTTTAAGGATCCGAAAATTTTCCCCCCTTTTCCCCCACTAAGCCCCAAACCCCGCCTTATTTACCCCGAGGGGGCCCGTCGTCTCTCCACTTCATCCAGGGAAGGGCCTCGGTACCCCGTCCCATTCCCCCCCCCCCCTTTCCCTTTTTATATTAAAATTTTAAACTATATACTTATATTTGGGGAGGGTTTTGGGTTTGTTTTTCATTAACGCATAGGAAAGGGCCCGGCCTGTCCCTTTTAAGTGTTATTAACGGGGTCGTCTCTCCACTCCTTTAAAGGGGAAAACCCCCGGGCCCCATGGTTTCAGTGAATCCCCCCACCAAAATTTATTACCTCACATTTTTTCTCCTTTTATATATATTATGTTTTTAAACCCATACCATAGTGCTCAGTTGATAAGGCCCAAACTGGAGTTTAAAGGGAAAGATTCAGTGAGGGAGGTTATGCTTGGAGAATTGCCCGGGGCCAGGGTTAGAACTATTACCCTGTCTAAGATCCCCCCCAAACAGAGAAATAAAAAATTTCCCCTGATGAATAAAAAGGGGTGATGTTTCATAAAAAGTTTTTTGTTTATTTAGTTAAAAAACCCCCGGTGATTTTTTTTCCGCGTGGTTTTGGAAAAAAAACCTTTCCCCCCGTTTTTCCCAAAAAAAGAGTTTTCAAAACCTTTTCCCGGGTAATTCTAAGTATCCCAAACCCCGAATTTTCAAAAATAAAAATTATATATATTAAAAACGTGCTCAGGGAAAATTTTAAAACCCTAAAAAATCCCTTTCCAAAAGTGGTGGCCAAGCATTTCCCCTTACCCTTAACTCCTACCCCTTCCCCTTAACCTTAAACTCCTACCCCTCCCCCTTAAGTTCATTCCCATTTCAGTACTCTCCGCAGCGAGGAGGTGTTTGTACTATAATAAATAGTGAAGTCATAAGACAAATTTCAATTCTCAATTCAGTTGTAATCAATGAAAAATCCTTAACCATCATTCAATATAAAGGTGCAAGCAACAACCTTATAAAAACCCTGGCACCACAACTCTTCTCCTTACTGAGCCTAACGTTGAAGTCCCTTCCATACTCAGTCACAGCATTCAGCATCTCTTGTAGCTCATTGTGGTTTTCACTAAGTGTGATGCCAGGGTTTTCGTGTTGCTGGTATCTTTGGGTTAATGACATTAATTTGTTAGAATACTTCATTGACTAATAAAATCTCCTCGTCACAACTGAATTGAGAGTTGAAATTAGTTATATGACTTCACTATTTAATTATAGTACGAACACTTCTCGATGCGGAGATTACTGAAATGGGAATGATCTTAAGGTTAGTAAGGGGAAATGCTGCCACCAGCTCAGGCGAGTAGTTCTATGGTTTACTCCCTGAGCACGTTTTAATATATGAGAATTATTGGTAGTCGGGGTGGATACTTAGTATTACGCCGAGTGAGGCTGAAAACTCTTTTTGGAGACTTGGGGAAGTATTTCCATAACACGGAATAATCACCTGGGGTTTTACAATAAACTCAAGAAGCTATATTTTAAACATCATCCGGTTTATTCATCATGAAATATTATTTCTCTTGTTTGAGATCTTAGACACATATATAAACTCTAATCCGGCACAGGAAAAGCTCTCCAGGCATAACCTCCCTCACTGAATCCTATTCTTAGAACTACCACCTATGTCCGTATCAACTGAGCGCTATAGGTATTACATGGAATATTTATATAGGAGAGAAAAATGTGAGAGTAATGGATTGGTGTGTGTTCACTGTGATAGGTGGCTTGGCTTCTTTTTCGGCAAACACTCGCCGGAGCCTTGAAAGGAGTGGGGAGAACGACTCATTAATAACACTTATAAGGACAGGCCAGGCCTCCTATGCGTTAATGAAACCTAAACAACTGTACCTATATATAGATATATAGATAGATATATTATAACAAGGAGGGGGGGGGGAAATATGGGTGAGGTACCGCATATCTTACCTTGAAAGGAGTGGGGAGACGACTAAACTCCTCGTGGTAACTAAGGCGAGGTTGGAATGAGTAGCGGGAAAAAAAGGGAATGTTCGGATCCTTAGAAGGCTTCCCTGAAGGGAGTATAAGACCTCGAATGACTCTAATTAGCTAACCAAGCAAGTATGCATATGAAATGGCTGCCTATGACGCAGTTCTTTTAATTTGATATAGAAGAATTTAATACGTTTATTCTAATATCCAGGGAAAGGTGTTCTCCCTTTTTGTTCAGCCTACGAAACATGTTTCCAGAGCGACGAGGTATTGGAGTCGGAATAGAAATTTGGTGGACTTTCAATTTAGCGAATAACTCGACTAACCCACTTATTTATGAACGTGATCTGTCACTATTGTGTCTATTTTGAAGGACATTAAGAATCTAAGAGTGTTCCTTGATCTGTCAGGAGGGTAAGGGGAGGATGAAAAGTTTTGACTCTACTAGTTATCGATGATCGCGAAATAAATGTCCCACGCATTTGGACTCGTATCCTGAGTGTATGGGGGAGGGAGTGGGGGGGGGGGAGATAGAAATGAGAGATAGAAAGATAGAAGATAAATTTTACGAAAAAAACGAAAAGATTAAATTGACCAATATAAAAGGAAACCCCTGTTCCTCCATTTGTGGGTCTGGTGACAACTTTGCCCCAGAACAACATATGATTTTAAAAACTTTTCCTTCTTACAGACATAACCCGGGAATTATAGGATAGGGGATTCCACCTTTTCCTTCCGAATTCCGGGCAACATAAGGATCACCACATCATTGCATACATCAGTACACTCAACACTTATCTCCAATTTTCACCCCCAGCCCGTACGCTTCACTCCACTCCCATTCCTCAACATATAACCCAAAAAAAGTAGAGGAAGGAAAGGAAACCCCAGCCCTATCTTATCCTTTACTATTAAACCCATCCTTTTCGAGGTCCCCCCAACGAATTGGGCCCCTGGTGTGTTTCAACATACGTTATTTTTAAAAAACCTTCTCACTCATGCCAATCGTCCCCAATACCTTAATAGTTTCCCCTATCCACTCTGTCATCGCTTTTTAATATTAGAAAGGCTAATTTTTCTTTTCCCCCTTCCTTGTTCTCTCAATCATTTATTCATTAAAAACATATGTAATGTTTTCCTCTAAAAATGATTTTGATCTTATTTTTAAATTTTGGGGAATCGCCCAGCAGATGCTGTCAGTAAAACCCTTTTTGGCCGGCGTTCTCCCCACAGTAATCTGTTGGGAGAGAAAGCAAAGGGGGGGGAAACAAAACAGGGGTTTCGTTTTCCCCCCCTCCCCCTCTCTGCAACATTCATACGGGGGGGCCCCACATGAAAAAGATATGTGTCAAAAATTTGACCTCGGCTTGCCCGGCGAACTACAAAACGATAAAAAGCAGGGGAAGAGGTCACAACAAAAAGAAGGGAAAAAAGGGGTTTTTTCTTTCATTTGCCCCTTTTTTCTTGATTTGGGGGAGGACCCTGGGGCTCGCCCAACGGATGTTTCGGTGAAGCCCTTTGGTGCTAGATTAATTTTCAAAGATCTCCCACCCCCACACGAAGAGGGGGAGGGGCTGTTTTTTTAAAAAACCTTAAAAACCCCCTTTTAAGGTCCAGGAAAAAAACCTCCATCAACACAGACAAACCCCCAAGATTGTTCAGTTTAAATGTTAATTTTCCCCAGCTGGAAAAAGAAGGAATTGTTGTGAAGGCTGGATGCCTGAAGTCCAGTGATGGAAAATTCGGGTATGCAAATTCTTATAGTCATGTCTACATTAAGAGAGACCTGACTGACATGTGAAAATAAAGGAAGCTACAAAGGTAGTAATGGACGAGGACTTTGCGATCGTTTTCAGAGATCGACAATTTTTTCCGGCCTTAATAGGTGCTTTGGCACTCGTGGAGGAGGGGCGGTCCATTGAGGGGTTCAGCCCCCTGGCCGACGGCTTGGGTTGCCAGTATATTTCGGCTGCAGTGTTTCACTACTAAATGAATTTTACATGTACATGTGTTTTTATTCTAATTTTACATTTTATTTTTCATACTACTAATAAAATATATAGCATAGTTGAACTTAAGCAGGGTTTACAGGTTTACAGGTAGGTACTTATACTATGGCTGCTTTATCCAAGCGTTCACAGCACTCTTGAAGGTCTGGGGTGACGAGATAGATTGAAGCTGTGTCTGCTGACCATGCGGTTCCACATTCTTGTGTAGCGCGGAAGGAAGGAACGCAGAGAGGTCTCCGTCCTGGCAAAAAAGGGACGATCAGTTGATGGGTCCCTGGTAGCAGCAGTTCGTGTGGTGTGGCCGTGTGGTCTTGCCCAGGGCTGTCGGAGAGCAGCCAGGTGGGGGGACATGCTGCTTGTGTGTCTTGTAAACGACGCACAGACCTGCTACGTCGCGACGCTGCTGCAAGGGTTGCAGAGGAGGGAGAAGATGGTCCTGCAGAGCCTTCAGACGTATTAACCGTTGGGCTCGGGCCTGTCCCTTGTCAAGAAGGCTCAGGTACGAAGGGGGGCAGGAAGACCACGTGAGAGGGGCGTACTCCATAAGGGAGCGGACTTGAGCTGCTTGAGCATGCTTCTCTCTTTCTCTCCCCTTTTCCTTTCCTTTCTCTCTCTCTCTCTCTCTCTCTCTCTCTTCTCTCTCTATCTCTCTCTCTCTCTCTCTCTCTCTCTCTCTCTCTCTCTCTCTCTCTCTCTCTCCTTTCTCATCGATTCCTTCCTTCCCTTTTCTCTCTCCTTCTCTCATCTCTCTGATCGATCCTTCCTTTC
Source organism: Chionoecetes opilio (assembly GCA_016584305.1). NCBI lineage: Eukaryota > Metazoa > Arthropoda > Malacostraca > Decapoda > Majidae > Chionoecetes > Chionoecetes opilio. The sequence continues at coordinate 18,719 of JACEEZ010024365.1, read as the reverse complement.
ACCTCTCTCTCTCTCTCCTTCCTTTCCCTTCTCTCCATTCTCTCTCAGATCTCTCGCTCTCTCCTTTCTTTCTTTTCATCTACTATTTCTTCTCCCTCCTCCTCCTCTTCCTTCTCCCTCTTCATCCTCCACGAGAGAGAGAGAGAGAAAAAGGAAAGGAAGGAGAGAGAGAAGGGAAAGGAAGGAGAGAGAGAAAGGAGGGAGAGAGATCGAGGAGAGAGGGAAAGGAAAGGAAGGAGAGAGAGAGAGAGAGAAGGGAAAGGGAGAGAGAGAGAGAGACAGAGACAGAAAAGGGGAAAGGAAGGAGAGAGAGAGAGGGACTCGCCCGGCGTGGTAACACTGCAGCCGAAATACATAACTGGCAACCCAAGCCGTCGGCTAGTGTGCTGAGTACTTTTTCTAATGGAGATAGTTTTATTTTGCGCAAAAACCATAGAAAAAAAAAAAAAATAATAATAATCACCGAATTTTATGTACCGTTTCCATTAAAAACACTTTTATCTCCATCAGAAAAAGCACTAAAACTTGGCCGTGAAAAATTAGTCCGGGTCTTATAGGTTTTAATGAAACCTAACCTAACCTTATAGGTTTAATGAAACCTAACCTAACCTTATTGGTTTTAATGAAACTTAACCTAACCTTATAGGTTTTAATGAAACCTAACCTAACCTTATAGGTTTTAATGAAACCTAACCTAACCTTATAGGTTTTAATTAAACCAAACCTAACCTTAAAGGTTTAATGAAACCTAACCTAACCTTAACCACAAAGTATACCTAACCTAACCTTATAGGTTTCATTAAAACCTATAAGACCCGACTAACTTCTACCGGCCAAGTTTTAGGTTTTTCTGATGAAGATAGTGTTTTTAATGGAAACGGTACTATAAAATTCGGTGATTTTTATTTTTGTTTAAATATTTTTTTTTAAACTCGGTTTGCGTAAAATAAAACTATCTCCATTAGGAAAAGCACCTATTGTAGGCCAGGAAAAACTAGTCGGTGTCTCTGAAAACGACGCGAAGTCCTCGTCCATTATAACCGCTACAAGAGACTGTGAGACTTACCGTATGTATATGGCTGCATATAAGACGACTTGGTGTATAAGACGACCCCAAAATTTCTAGTAAAAACGTAGGTTTTGGGCTATACTCGCCGTATAAGACTACCACTCAGCTTATACAAGGTTAGGTACAAACAGCACATGTGGTCTTAAAATTTTAAAGGTCAAAAGAAGGAGAACAACAAAAAAACAAACCCACGCCCTGCTGATGCGAAGGCCTACATCTATGCAAATTCCTCTCTTGCCTGCTGTTAATTCATATACCACTCACGTATATTCCCTGTGTACAGTATATATATAGGACGACGGTTGCACAGGGCACTCCTCAACACATAATTCTGGTTGCAACCCTACACATAGTTACATTACACGTCCTGATTAGCTTACTCATCTAGCTACACTTATTATTTTATTAAAATAATGTGAATTACGGTAAGTAATTTCAGTAGAAAGTATGTGTTTTTACCAAGGCAGGGGTAAGCCTACCATCAATCATTACCCGCGCTAACAACGTCCCGTACACCACAGGATTTAAGGTTCACATTTTATACTGGACGTATAAACGAGACCCAAAATTTTCGTGGCTATTTTTTAAGGTTAAAAGGTCGTCTTATACGCAGCCATATACGGTACATGTGGTAGTTCCTGAGGTACCCGGAACTGTCGGCGAGTGTTCCAATTCTTGATATTACAGGACCTAATATATATATATTTAATCAGGTGTTACGCATGTTTTTGCATTCAGGGGTGAAATACCAGCAATAGCTTGATCGTTAGGTTAGGTTAAACCGTTCCTGATACTTAACACTACCTACATCCACCTTTCTGCCCGGATCCTGATCGTGGTAAATATCCAGTTTCAAACCAATACTCCCTATTGACCAATACTTTCGTAACCTAAATGGGGGCTGCAACCCCCCTTACCCCTGCTAGTTAGCTAAACCCGGTCATTGATTACGTAACCTAACCTCGCTGGGGGGTCTTGTCCTCCCCCCAGACCCCCCTTGTGTTATTTTTCATTTCCGCCAACTGTTGTGGGGGTAAAAAATACTCCTTATGGGGAGAACAAAAAAGTTTAGAATATTTTTAAACCACCGATTGAAATTTTTGAAAAAAACGGGCATTTTATCCCCCCCCCGGGTCGTTTCGGCCGTTTTAAATTTGGGGCCCGTAACGTCCAAACGGGAAAAATTTGGAGGAAATCGTCTCACGGCCAAAACAACAAAAACGTACGGCCAAAATTGTGTCCCAAAAAATAACCCAAAAATTCATCAAGTTTAAACACTGCTAAATTTTTGGTTCACCCTTTTTATTTATGGAAAATAATATCTAAAAACCTTCCCCCCTAACGGGATGTCATAAAAAAAAATTTATTTTAAAAAATCCAGGAAAGGGGGGAAAATATAGAAACAATTGTTAAACCCAAAACTCAAACATCAAAAGATCATTTTTCTTTAAGCTGATAATTACAACATTAAAATGGGATTTGGGTTTAACTTGTCCCACCCTAAAACCACACCATTGGTATTTGGGTATCATTTTCCCAACTAGGCCCAAAGAAATTCCCCTATCCCTTTGGAGTATGGTTTTTTGTTTACCTTTTTGGAAATTTTTTTTAAAACTTTTTTCTTTTGAGCTTTTTTGTAAACAAAAAATTTCTTATGGGAAAAATGAACTTGGTTTTTTAAAAAAGGGGAAGAAAGACGGGGGTTTACACGCCCTCACTTCTTTTTCCCCTTTGGCCTTTCATCGCCTCTGTTTTTTCCCTTGCCGCAGATCCTTTTTAAAAATTTGGCTTTATTTAAAGGAGGTCAAAACTTTGGGAAATTGGGTTTTATTTTAATTTTTCTATCTCCTACAACTCCTTCCTATTAAAAACATTTATGTCCTCCAAAAAATTAGGGCTTTGGGGGAGGGAAAAGCTCATAGAGGAATGTTTCTCAAAAATTTCTTTAAAAGGTTTTTAAGAAAAACCCCAAAATTTAAAAAGGGGTTAAGATAAGTTTAAAATTCTTTGTTCAGGGAAACTTTTGGGGATTAATTTTACGAAAAAAAATGGATTGGGGGCTACTAAACTTTTTTGGGTTTTTGCAGGGCTTTTACCTTTTTTCCCTTAATTTTTTGTTTTGAATCACACCCATAAAAAAAAAAATTAAAAAACATCACACTAAGGATTTGTTGTGATTTTGAAGTGATTTTTCATCAAATTTTGAAAAATTTCCAAATTATCCCCAAAGCGGGGGGTTAATTTCCCAAATTGCAATTTTTGAAATTTTTAAACCCCAAAGGGAAAAGGGCATTTTTTTGTTCAACTTTACTTTGTATAAAAAAAACCTTTATCTTTTTCCCCCAAAAAAAGGTTCAGTTTGTTCACGGGTTTTTGTAATCCTAAAAAAGAGAAAAATTTTTTTTTTATCCGAGTTCCCCCAAATTTGACGGAAACTTTTTTTTGGGCCGGTCTTAAAATAAAATTTAGGGTATGCGGTAAAAAATAGTACCCCAAGGGGAAGGGGGGGAAGGTTGGAATATGGTGTGGGGGGCCCCGGCTCGGGGCTCACACGGGCCCGCCTACCTTTAGAAAACCCAGTAAAACGCCACCTGCAGTGAAGCCCCAGGCCCCAAAATATTACGAATTTATAACATCACTATGTTTTTTTATGTGCCCCCTGGAAGATTTACACGTGGGTTTATATCATGAATGTAAATCTACCCGGGTTTTCAGCGTTGTTTTATGCTTTGTACGGAAAGTAAATGTTCGCATTTTGCTTCTCATTTTTTCCCTTTTCGCGCGTGAAAGGGGACAGAAAACCGTAGCCTTCGGGCAGCGGGGACCAAAATTGCCAGATCTTTCAATTTTGAATAGAATTTTTTTTCACGTTGGAAAGGAGGAATTTTTAAATACCCAACCCTTTTTCCCGGGCAGGTAATAAATTTTTTAGGGGACGGGTTTTTTACTTTACCTCAAATTTTCCCTAAATTTCCCCCAGAGGGGGCCCGACTCAAGGGGGGGTTTAAAAATACAGCGGGCCGATTTTTTAACGTAGTGGGTTTTATAGTGAGGTCGCCACCGGTTTTTTTTTATTTTTTTTTTTTTCCCTTTTTTACCCCTTTAATTTATGACAAAAGATGAAAAACAAAAGGGACACGGGACTTTCCGGGTAGCCCCTTCCCAACTTTCCTGAAAATCAGGGAAATGTAAAAATGAAAGGGATTAACGAAAACCCACCCCGTCTGTACATAACAAAGAAACATAGAACTGGGGGGTTTCCCACTTTTACGGGGGTAGGGCTGGGTTTATTTTTTTTACAACGTCAAAAACCCCCCGGACCCCATTTTTTTTTCCGGGAATTTCCCTCCCGCAGCGGCTACTTCTTAAACCGGGCATCCCAGTAAACCCTCTGTTTTTAAAGCCCTTTCCCCAAAAAAAAAGTTTTTTAAAAAAAGAAAATGCCCCCGGGGAAAAAGGAAAAAACCTGAATGGAAAGGTTTTTCCAAAAAAATGGCATTTTTTTTTGAAAACCTCTTTTTGGGAAAATCAACTGGTTTTCTTTAACCTACTTTCATCTGCACATTTATTCTTTTCTTATTATTTTAAAAATTTAATTTTCCCAAACAAAAATTTGGAATAATATGGGGTTAACATTTTACTATTGAAAATTATAGTTTTTTTTCCCAAAAATTTGCGGGGTTTGGGGTTTTTTGGGCTTTGTTTTTGTGAGGCTACAGGTACGTAAAAAAGGGGGAGGGTCCCGTTTTTAGAGTATTCGGTTTTTACGAGAATCCGATGTTTACGAGATGGGGAAATTTTAGGGTCTATTTTTTAAATAAAAGAGATCAAAAAAAACCCCCAATGCTAAGACATTAAAATGGGGTGAGAAAAATTATAAAATTTCAAAATACGCGCCCTCCCACTCCCAGGAGCAAAAGGGGGTTTTGGGTTTGCCCCCCATTGGTCACCCTACAACCCATGACCGGAAGGGTAATTGGGCATATGGGCGGGGGCCCCTGACTTAGGGGAAATTTTAGACAGGTGGCGGCTCCCAAACCCTGGGCCCCGGCAGTCAGGTAAACCCTAAAAGGCCGACCTAAAGGGGGAATTTAAAGGGAAATTTTGGTGCGGCCTGACCCTTTAAGGGGTAATTGGGGCCAGGTGTGCTCCCCCAATTTTTGGGGGACCCAAAACACTCCCCCCTCTTTTTTTTTCACCCCGGGGCCCCCCTACAGTACAAAACGTTTTTTTGTTTTTATGCATGTTTTATGTTTTAAATTTAAATGTGGTTTGTCATTTTGTGTGCTTTTTTTCCCTTTCAAAATGCGTTTTCCTACAGAATGGGTGTTTACGGTGTGGGTAATAGAAAAAACTGTGGGGTTTTTTGGGGTTTGGCTATATTTTTATTTTACTTGAAAAACATTCCCTTTTTTTTTTTTTTTTTTTAAAATTGGGGGTTTCCGGGAAAACCAAAACCCTATTTTTTTCCCTTTAAATTTTATGTGTTTCGTTATCGAGATTTACTTTAGAGATTCCCGGGTTTTGGGGAAAACCAAACTGCCTTTAATTTTCGGGACCCCCCTTATTTAATTTTAAATTAATTGTAAAAAGGGTCTATACACGGAAAGGGTTTCCTGAAATAGCGAACTTTCACCTCAACAAAAAAAGTTAATTCCCGTAAATGCGGGGTTATAATTTTGACTGGGCATAAAAATTCGCCCCAAAAGATTTTTAGTTTCGTTTAAGGGGTTTTGGGGGTATATGTACTTGCCGAAATAAGGCGGCCCCCAAAAATACGGAAAGGCTAGGGGTTTGGGGCCCAAGCTTGAATTTGGAGGGGGTTACGGAAACGGTATACGGAAACCCGTCTTTAAAAAACACAGAAAAACCACGCCTTTTATATAAAGATTGAATCTTTAGTATAGGTCTGCCTCCTGTTTTTCCCCTTAAAAAAAACCCCATAGTCCCCTGATAGTACCCTGCAAACTGTATATTAAGAAAAAACACGGTAAGCTCGCCCCGCAAGCATTGCAAAGGTTCACACTGCCATAGAAATTGGTAATTTTCTTTTTTATCTCTATCTTCTAACTAAACCAAACCCCACTTCTAACCAAACCCAAAATCTGTTTTAAAACCTAATTAACTTTCGGGCTGAAATAAGGGTAGATTTTCGGGGAGTACATGTAATGCCATTAATATTTGATTGCTCCATGGGGAAAAGGGACTCAAAAATTTAAAAGAAGGGAAGGGAAAACTACACGATAATGGGGGTAAAGAATCCTAGGAAATTTTGAAAACCCACTACCCAAATAAAAAACCCTTATCCTTAATGCCAAAAATTTTTCCCCAAAATTAAACACACAGCAGAAAAAAAAACAAAGGGGATACTTACAAAAATTAAATCTAAGCTAAATTCATAGGAACGGGGGCAAAAAAAATAAATAAAAAAATAAATTAAATATAAATTCGTGGGGCATCCTGCAATAAAATTTATGACCCCATTTTGGTTTTCATTTCTTAAAAATTTTAAAAGTTAAAATTTTTTTTCAATTTTACTTGCCTTGGGAAAATTTATTTGGGGACATGCTCAAAAAAACATTTTTTTCCCCTTAAAAAACTTTTTTTTTTTTTTTAACTTTAATAAATTTTCAAAAAGTAAATATGTCTCATAACACAAAAAGTTTTTTTTCTAAAAATAATTTTTGTAAAAAAAACAGGGGGCCTTTTATACGGAAAATGCGTCTTTATGCGCCGGCAAATTTCGGGAATTTTAAAGTTATACATACACAGTCGGGCCCCCCCGATTAAAGGACCTCGGTTTAACGGACAAACGAATTTAAAAAGGACTTTCCCTTTGCGTGACAAATTTGCGGGCAAAATGGAAGGGCAATTTCCCCTTTTCGCCCCTTAATTTTTTCAACTCAAAAAATTTGTTATTTTTTCATTTTTTTTTGGGAAAGCCCCTTTGGGGTTTTTAAAGGGGTTTTGAAGTTCCCAAAATTGAGATAATAAAGGGAAGGGGCCTGGTTTCTAGTGATTTAGGGGCAGAAAGTTGGGTATTTTATTAGAAACGGGTTATTAGTGTTATGGGTTGGGTTCGCTGCAAACTGCTCCCCTGTAAACCCCAAACCCCCCTAAATCCCCTTTTTTAAGGTTTACACCCGGGCTACATGGGGCCCAAAATTGCTTAACCTTGTACGAAACAGCTCATCACAACCATATAATATAATTTTAAAAAATGAAACAAAAGTCATGAATTTAAAAAGCAATACCTTTGGGCAGCCACCGGGGTGTTTTTGATCATTTCCCTTTGGGTTTCCCCTTTCCCCTACCCAAAGGAGAAAAACGGCAACATTTTTGGGAAAACCCCCATCTCTTTCGGGAAATTTTTCTTTCCCTTTTTATTTCATTTTGGGGTGTTTTTAAGTTCTCAGAGCGTGCTGCCGCCCTGCCAGGGTGGATTTTTTTTTGTATTTTTCATATTTTACCCCTTGTATCAAAATACCCTTTTTAAAAGGGATTTATATTTTTTACATTCACCAGAAGAATGGATTTCAAAAGCAAAAACCCAAACTTTAAAGAGCGAACCTGGATACTTAAACCCACCTCTCCTAATACCCGTCCCTGAGTGGGGGGCGAGCGTGCCAAAACCGCATTGCGCCAGTTTACTGTTTTACCCCCCAAATTTTGCTACAAAGGTTGGGTTTTTTTTGTGGGTTATTTCCTTTTTATTTTTAACCCTTTTTTCTGTGTTTTTTATATTTTCACAAACCCTTTTTTTTTGGGGAAAAAAAACCCCCGCTCTTTAAAAGGACAATCGGCTTCAAAAGGCCACTTCTCCCCCCTTTTTGTCGATTAAAACGAGGGTTTGACCCATTATTCTATTATATATTAAAATTTTAAAATATATATTTTATATATATTATATTAATTTTAAATATTATTAGTCCCCACCCTCGATTTAATCGACTAAAAAAGGGGGGGGGAAGTGGTCCATTTAAGCCGATTTGGGCCCTTAGGGGGCGAGGGTATTTTCCCCAAAGGGGGTGAAAATTTTAAAGGGAAAAAACCGAAAAAAAATTTTGAAATAAAAGAAATAATCACAAACACAAACCCGACCGTGTAGCTTTTTTGGGGGGTAAAAAAAGTGAAATTTCGTACATGCTGGATTTGGCACCCCTTTGCCCACCAATGCAGGACTGGATTAGGAGAGGTAGTAAGTAAACCAGGTTCGCTCATTACTGTTGGTTTGGGTAAAACTCATTCTTCTAGGGGAATGTACACATTTACACATTTACAATACACACAATGTACCCATCACATGACAGGGGATTTTCAAAAATGGGCGCCGGGGAAAAAACCCCTAGGTGGCCGCGAAATTTTTTTTTAGATATTTGGGGCTTTTTTAGGGGGGTTTGTGCTTTTTAGGTCCCCAGTTTTTTTTTTTTTTAAATTTAAGATGGAAAAACGTAAATGAATGAGTTAATATGGTTTAAAAGGGAGGTAGATGCAAGGTCCCTTTTAAAAATTTTATAAGTAAATTTGGGGGAGATGGAAAATAAGAAATAGAGAAAAAAAATAAATTTAAATTTTTCATGCTTAAAAAAAAAAACTTCCCGGGGTTCCACCACAAACTGTTGAAAAGAGTACTGTTTCACTTTACTGTCCGTCTGAGCTGCAGCCTGCTGGTGTTACTGAGTTTCAAACTTTTTAGTTTTTTTACGCGGGCATGTGAAATTTTTTTTTAGCGACAAAAAAAGGAAAAAGGATGATGAAAAAAACTGATGCAAAAAGTATATCAGTAGGCTTTAGGCAAGTAGGCCCGTTTTTATTTGATTTTCGTGAAACCCCCGAAACGATTTAAAAAACAGTATAAATTTTGGGGGAAAACCCGTAAGGGAGAGCGTTGGTAGGGACCTCCCGTGGTCAGTGTGCCGTGAGCCTCAGAAGTATCGTGTTGTGGGAACCCAGGGCCAAGCTTTAAAGGGTAAGTAACCCCATTTAAAAAAAGGAAAAATGTAATGAAGGCAAAAGCGGTTTAAGTCGCAGTTTATCATTTAACCCAAAAAGTAAAAAAGTGGGCGAAGGCACCGAAGGCGAAGTAACAGTAATAAAAAATGTTGAAAGTGATTTCCTTTTCGTCCAGGGCCTTAGTGTGGGAAAATGAAGAAAGGGGAAGTGACAGTTGAAAATAGCATAGTGTACGAAACCGTTGGGTGGCAAAAATGAAGTGACGTTAAAAGGGCCCTATTTGTGGGAAAGGGGAGCTTGGGGAAAGAGAAGTGACAGATGAAAAAATGGTTTTGTCATCCAGGGCTGAGCGTGGTCAAAAAGAGAACCCCGGGGCCCGCAAAAGTAACCCCAGGGAAGTTATTTCCCCCTGTATAACGGACAGTTTTTCCTTTGGGCTTTGGGGGTTTACTTTCTGTGAATTTGAAAAGGGCCCTTTGGCCAAAAGTGTTTTTTTGCGGGATTGAGCTATGGATGAATCTAGGAATTTCCCATGAAAAAGAAAGGACATTTAACAGCAAAAAAATAGTCCCCCTCTCTCAGAAGCCTATAGATTTTCTTTAAAAAAAACTCTTTAAAGATAACAAAAAACAAAAGCTTGGGTTTTTAGAAGAAAGGGGAAGGTGGGAGAAAAAGGGAAGAAAGGGAAGCTATTTTTGTGGCAGAGGCCCTTTCAGAAAAAAAAAAAGAAAAAACCCCCCTTTAAATTTCCGAGTATGTTTCCTTTTCCCGCTTGCTTTGCTGTGTTTAAAAAAATTGTTGGGGATGAGGCTTTAAAAAAGGGAAATGAAAAAAAAATTTCCCCTTTTTCGGGGGCCCCCATTGGGAAGGGCGAATCAAGGGACATTCGTCCCGAAAATTTTAAAAAAGTGTGTGTGAACTCGTTGGAAAAAGGGAAAAAGTATGCTTTACAAGCGGGTGAAACAAAAGACAAATTTGGGGGAAAAAACCCCAGGTAAATTTTTGTGTTTTTAAATCCGTTATGTTGCTGATAAAAAAAAAAACTGAAAAATTTTCCCTTTTTGCTGAAAAAAAAACCCGGTGCCAAAACCCCAGGACAAAGATTATTTTCCCCACAGGGGGGACGAATACTTGAAAGAAAAAGGGCTTTTTCATAAAAAATTTTTGTAGGAAATTTTCACAAAATTGCTGTTCCCAAAAAAAAAAGTTTTTCCCTGGGGGGTCGGTAAAAAGGTTTTGGTTTTCCTTAGTCAAGAAGAAAACCCAAAAATTTTATTACTACCTTTTTTCTATGCACCTTTAAAAATTTTTGTTGCTTAAAAACCCCTGGAAAAAGAATTAAAGTTTTTCTTTATGGGTGTTTTTTGAAAAAGGTAAAACCCTTTACTTAAAAGAGCCAAAACAGTCAAAAAATTTTTCCAGGCTTTTTGATTTAAAGGAAAATCTCCCCCACGAAGGTCTTCTTTCCCCCCACACAGAAAAATCCGGGGGTTTTCAAGAGGGAAAGGTTTTTCCCGGGTGGGATGAATGAGAGAGGAACGAAACCTTTTCTTTACCCTTTAGGAGGAAAAAAATGAATTTTGCGTTCCCTTTCTTTTAAAATTTTGGGGTTTTTAAATTATGCTACTTGGGGGGGGCATATTTGAACATCTGAAAAAAGGTTATTTCAAATATGCCCGGGAAAAAATGAAAATATGGTAAAATCATTTTGGACCAAAAAGAAAACCTTGGTAGAAAAAAATTTGGGCCCCTGAATGAAAGGGTGAGGAAAGGGAAGGGTTGAAAAGTTTTTAAAAAGACTGCTGAAGCAAATATACAGACTTGTTCCACTCATTAGCAGCACCTTGAAAGTCAGGAAGGGAAAATGTAAAATATTTCCCCAAAATACTGTTTTAAAGTTATGACTGGTTTGGAAAAACCATTTGTTCAAATTCCCTTGAGCAAAGCCACAAAATTTGCATCCTTTTAAAAGAGGAACTAATCAACCCTCCGTAATGACGGCACACTAAAACTGAAAACTGGATATGACAAATTTGAAAGCTTCTGGGTTCAAAAAGGGGGAAAAGAAAAACCCACATATATCCCAAAAGGGGCCCCGAAATTTCTCTTTCAAATTTTTAAACCCCATTTTCTGTGTGAAAATGCGATTTCAGCCCTCACAAAAAAAAAACGGGAAAAGGAATAAATTGCTGGCTGTTTAAAAGGGGGAAATGAGAGTGGTCTTCAACTGCCCCCCTAAAAGACGGATAGGAACCCCCAGGGAGGCACAAAGTTTCCACTGATCAGGTATGGTTTTTTTGGAAAAATGTAGTTAATTTACACATTTTTCCGTTTTGTCCATTCCGGTATTATAATTTTATAGTATATATATATATATATATATATATAATATATATATATAATATTTTATATTTTAAAAATATATATATATCTATAATTATATTATATATTAAATATATACAATTTAAAACCCCCATGCTCGCGGGGGTTTTGGGAAACCCGACATACCCGCGAGTATCGTAAATCCGCGGGCAGGGCTTATAGGGCTATTTTTTTTTTAAAATTGGGCAAAAAACAAATAAGGAGACCCCCCCCCCTGCCTTTCTCCCCTTTTTCTACGGGGGAGCTTTATTGGGTGCCCCTCAATGGTTTTCCCCCTGGGGTACAGGTTAAATCGTTCATTATCATACCAAAAAACACTATCCTCCTACCCTAAAGCAAATGACCACTGGGAAATTTTTACCCCTAAATTTAAAAAAAATAGACATGTCATTCATTTACCCATAGTTTTTTTTTTTTTTTTTTTTTTTTTTTTTTTTTTTTTTTTTTTTTTTTTTTTTACGTCCAAATAAAGGGAAATGGGCCCAAAGGGGACAACAAAAAAGGGTAAAACAAAACCCGCTAATCGCCATCCCCATAAAAAAGACAGTAAGAGAATAAAAAAAACGGGGGGGGGCCAAAATTTTGTTCGGGAGGTGTCTTTTTACTCTTATTTTGAAAAGATTTTAAGCCCTAGGAAAATGGGAAAAAAAAAGAAAAAAGGAAGAGAGTTCCAGAGTTTACCCGTTTAAAGGGATGAAAAAGTAAAGATTTCTGATTAACTCTTGCATTTGGAAATGGGGCAGAAAAAGGGAAGAATGAGTAGAAAATCTTGTGCAGGAGGCCCCCGGGGGTGGGGGGGCAAACAGTTACAAATTTAAAAAGACCCCGTGAGCCCTGAAAGGGAACGGTAGAAGAAAGCAAGAAAAAGCAAAAATTGCTTCGGTGTTTAAAGATTGAAGACAGTCATCAGAGGAGGGAGTTTTTGGGGGAAAAACTTTTTTACTTAACCCGTTTAGGGGAGTGTATGAGTGGATCCTCCCCAAACTTGTGAAAACATCCCCTATACATGGGCGGTAAGGCCCCCTTTTGAGAGCAAGCATTGGGAGGGGGTAGAAAAGGGGGAAAAAAAAAAAAAAAAAAAAAAGGGGGGGGGGGGGGGTTTAAAAAAACCCCCGGGGTAATCAAAAATTTCCCCGAGCCTGAAACCCCCGGCATTAAAGGGGTTTTTGTTTTATATATAATATATAAATATATTATATAATATATTAAAATATATATATAAAATATTATATATATATATATAAATGCTGCTGGGGCCCCGAAACCAAGATATAATCTTTGTGGCCGCCGTCCCAGGAAATTTGGAAAACCCCTTTCCCCAATTATTTTATATAATACATTTCAAAAATTATACAGTTTAAACCTTTGAATAACGGCCCGATTTTTAAGGACCCAAACTAGAGACAAATTTTTTTGGGCAAGGGGAAGGCCCATATCAGACCGTTACACCGCTTTGGGAAACGTAACTCGACCTCATTTTTTTTTTTTTTTTTTTGGGAAAGCTTGGGTTTTTTTGGCGCTTTTAAAAGTTCAATAGTAAATATATAAGGGAGGACCCGTGAAAGCTAGTGATTTTTTTGTAGAAGGGGTTTATGGGGACGTGGGGTTTTTAAAAAATTTGTATTAGTACGTATTTTCAATTTTTTGACTTCTCTTGTGACCTCTTTCTCTTGAAGTTTTGTTTTATAGGGGGTCTCCTTCCTCTCCCCTCCCCCCCCCCCCCCCCCCCTTCCCCCCCCCTCCCCCTCTTTTCCCCTTTTCTCCCCTCCTTCCCCCTCCTCTCCTCTCCTTCCCCTTTCCCCTTTCCCCCCCTCCCCTCCCCCCCCCTCCCCTCCCCCCCCCTCCCCTCCCCTCTCTCTCCTCTCCTCTCCTCTCCCCCCCTCTCCTCTCCTCTCCTCTCCTTCCTCTTTCCCCTCCTCTCCTCTTTCCCCTCCCCCCCTTTCCTCTATTTTTAGCTTTAAAACTTCTACCCCGGGGGGGGGGGGGGGGGCCCGCACAAAACGGGGCACAAACACCCAGCTGTTTTTTCTGGGCCCTATTTGCCCCTTCGAATGGGAACAAACATGGCTCCGAAACCCAGGCATAAGTCGCTGTATACACTTTTTTTAAGTATACATTTCAGTAAAAACCTTAAACTCGGCAATATAGGGTCTGGCCCTTTCTGATTTTTCAATGTGCCGAGTTATGCCAAAGTCCCCCTCTGATATGGGTAAAAAAAAAAAAAAAAAAAAAAAAAAAAAAAAAAAATACAGTACTGTATAAGCATAAAAACAACACTTACCAAGGAACGGGTAGCAGCAGGCATGTAATCCAAGGAGAGGGCAGCCTTTGTTGTAACATGTAGAAGATGTTAGGGGACTCAGTGCTTTTTAAAACACTGGTATCACTTAATCATTTTATAATCACAACTCTGTACTGTATTGTATCGAGTGTACTGTACCTGTACAACCTAATTTTACATCACTTGAGCACTTAATTACTGCAACACTATGCCCTGCCATTAACTTACCTTCGACTGCGAGTGCATGGGAGGACACTGGGGGCGGCATGAGCCTTAATCACAGGCATCACTATAAGAATCCTGCTGCGCCACCACGGGCGAGGGCCAACTATCACAGCCCTCGAGTGAGCTTCCAGGGCCTACCATCCCACCCATGGAGCTCACTCCCTACACGCTATAGGCATAGGTGTAAAAAAAAAAAAAAAAAAAAAAAAAAAACTTTTTGCCATGCCGAGTTATATCAAATTCCGAGTTATACAGTGCCGAGTTATAAAGCTTTACTGTAACCCTCTCGTATTCGGACTAATTGGGGCCAAGGAGTGGTCCGAGTAATGCAGGGATCAAATAATAATAATAAAAACTTTTTTTTTTTTTTAGATGAATATAAAAAATTTTCAAAGTCATGCAAATATCAATAAACATAAGATAAATCATGTAAATATATAAATCTACAGTAAAGATACATAAACAGTACTGTACAGGTGTAGTGTACAGTACTATCAGTTCTACGTCTGGCAGCGGCACCCGGCAGCCGTATCATGATGGCAGAGATTTCCTCCTTCTTGGTGTTGTCTGTGGGGCTGCGAGGAACCCCTTGAGGAGCCCTATGATCCCTGGTGATACCCAAGATGCTATCACAGGCGTGGTAGCTGACCTGTCTTCTTTAGGAAGGGACAGGTGAGGCGGATGACAGCGTGTTGTCCTGAGAGGTAAGCAGGGCGCCAGGCGGGGCAGGTGGCTAGCCGCAGGGTGGGCAATGTTTTACGTCTTATTACTAGTTATTATACATCGTAGTGATTATGGTGAGCGTTATATACACGTGTCATTATTTAGGTCAGTGTATACTGCGTGTTACCTTAAATAAGGGTTATTTAAAGGGGTTGAGGTGACTGGGTAGCCCCTGCGGGAACATTCTTGCCCTGGCCACCCGTAACACTAACGGAAAAAGTGGCCGTGTGGGCATGACCCTTTTAAAGGCCGTGCAAATGTCTTGTTGAATTGTGATTGGTCGGGGGAAGTTTTTGAAACAGTTTGTATAGGGGCCCGGGGACTGATGACAAGTTTGATGACGTCATTACTCGTCCAAGCAGTCAGGGTCTTCCTACCTGTAACTACTAACGAGGGGCTTTCGGATATGGTAGTAAGGGGCAGGTAGTATCTAGGCGGTGGGAGAGCGGGTGGGAGTGGAGATACCACCTCCGTTGCTGGATCTGGGTCCAAGGGTCAAGGCCTCAGATCACTCGCAATACAACATTTGGACCAACAAGAAACACAATTACAGTATACAAGAAATGCTCAGTGATGGATCATAAATGCTCTGCCTGGCTGCCTGGGCCTCTACCTCACTGACTCACATCATAACACCCCTACCTAACCCCCTCAAAAAAAAAAAAAAAAAAAAAAAAAGGAGGAGGTCCGAATAATGTTGAAGTCCGAATACGAGAGGGTTTACTGGTATTGTCAATCGTTTGACAAGCATAACTAGCTAAAAAAATGTGCATGGATGCGTTCATGGTTGGCTCGTCTGAACTCGTCAGACTCGTCGTCTGAGATCGACGGAAAAGGAGCTAATGTGACGGCGCCTTTACACAAGTGTCCGCCAGTCGGAGCGTGTGGTACATATATGACAGTCGGAGCACTTGTTTAAAAGCTCAGTTTAAGCTGTTTTTGCCTGTTTTCCATTGTTTTATATGCTTATTTAGACTTGCTCAGTGCAGTGAAGTCATTATGGCATCGAAACAAGAAGGGAAGTGACAAAAGGAAGCGTGTGAATCTACCGTAAGTATTGCAGAGAAATTAGAACTCATTAAGAAGGTGGAGTCTGGTGTTTCTGTTGCTCGGGTGTGTGTCGAGTATGGTGTAAAGGAGCAAACAGTGAGTGTATATCGCAAGGCTAAGGACAAACTCAAAGAATATGCTGTGAAATTCAATGTTAATTCAAGTAAGGATAGGAAAGGATCATGTCATCATGTGTACATGGGTAACTTGTGTCTTATAATTATGTCTTAACGACAACACTGCTGTTGCCGTGGCCGCGCTGCGCTGCCAGGCATGGATGAGCGCCTTGCTTGTATTTTTATCTATTTACTCATATGTATGAATAATAGCCATTAAAATGCGATTATATGTCTACATTCACCTAGAATAATGGTATTCATAGCATACCAAGCAGTAATGAGCAAGCCAGGAGACTTACTACCTCTCCTAATACCACTCCCGTGCAGTCGTGGGCGAGCTTGCTATGTAGCACCAGTCACTGTTTACCTTCCAACATAGCTACACGGTCTGGTTGTGTTTACAGACTGGCACTACATGCTGAATTTGGTCCGCTCCTACACGTGAAATAAATGAGAAATAATCCCAAACACAACCAGACGAGCAGCTAGTGTCAAGCTCAAGCTCTAGTGAAAGGTAAACAAATTACTACGAGCCAGATTCAGCCGTGGCTTCTAAAGGTATGCTTATTATCATGACTAATGCTCATTATTATATATATTATAGGTTGTGAAGTGCAGTTCTATACACGTGTCACTATTTAGGTCAGTGTAACACTGCGTGTCACCTTAGATAAGGGTGATTTTAGGGTGTTGAGGTGACAGGGAGACGTAGCCAGTGGCCACGCCTAACACTAATAGTCACTATTTTAAACAATACACACCTTCTACCACTAAATCACTAGCAACACAGGCTCCTTTCTTATAATATTATATCTTAATATGTGATACATCAAAACTCCTTAAAACCCAAGCATTCCAAAGTAAAATAAGAAAGTAATACAATTAGTTGAGTTGACAATTCGAGCGGCTATAACCGGTCTAATATGCAAAAAAAAAAAAAAAAAAAAAAGTCACGCAAATGGAGTCCGTTACATCCGAAGTCCATTACATCGAGGTCCGTCATATCGAGGTTTGAATATATATATATATATATATATATATATATATCTATATATATATATATATATATATATATATATATATATATATATATATTGTTACGAAGGGCCTTGTTCGCTGCTGCAAGCGAACAAGGCAAGGGTCCTTCGTCTATACCTCTGGGGCCTCGCTGGGTGGGGGTTCGACCCACGGTACGGGTCGCCACGTCCTTTCCTCCCCATTGGCCCAGAGAATGGGGGGAACCGACGTGGTGATTGCTGGCGGAGCAGGAGACATTAGGATAGACTCAGCGAAGCGGGTGGACAGGAGGCTTCCCTGCCCACACAGGATTACCGTGACCACTGCGCCCCGCATTACCTGCCCTGGAAAGGGCCCGCTGCCCCTCCTCTGTTGAAGGGGGACGAGTGGCCCTGGTGGCCCGGCATGGCCTTGTTACTCAGTGGCGGTGACTGTGGGTGGGGGTCACGGCTCAAAGGGCGGTGCCCTTTGAGAGTGTTGTGTTGTACAGTGTGTTGGGTTGGGACAGTGACTCAGTGGCGCAGAGGGCGGCGCCCTGCCTGACTGGGTGAGTGTGCCGCGCGGCTACCCAGTGGGTTGTGGTTGGGAGAGAGGGAGACCGTGTACTAGTGTCACTAGTAGTGTGTAGCGCGCCTACACAGAGTGTTGGGAGAGACAGTGACTCAGTGGCGCAGAGGGCGGCGCCCTGCCTGACTGGGTGAGTGTGCCGCGCGGCTACCCAGTGGGTGTGTGTTGCGAGAGAGGGAGACTGTGTACTAGTGTGTAGCGCGCCTACACAGTGTGTTGGGAGGGACGGAGAGACTGTTCGCTGGTGCAGTGAGCCAGCCAGTTGGGTTGAAAGACGGGTGACGCGTAGTAATACGCAGACAGAGACACAGTGACTCGTGTGAGTGTTGGCCTGCGTGCCTTACATGAGAGATAGTGCCTGTACAGTGGGTACTAGGGGAAATAATAAAAGCCGTGCACAGAAGTAAGTATCTCCCTTCAGTCCTTCCCGTCTCCTTCCATTGCCCCGAGCCGTTAGTGGTGTGACGAAGTCTAAAGAGAGGGGTGGATTGCCCCTCCCCCCTCTCCTTCGTTACAATATATACAGTACTCTCCAAGTTTCACGCTATGCGAGTTTCGCGTTGAGTCCTAAATTCTTACCATCCCGACTTTAGTGCATTATCTCCCCGAGTTTCGCGCTGCTTTGTACACGTTTTTTTTTGTGTGTGTGTGTGTGTGTGTGTGTGTGTGTGTGTGTGTGTGTGTGTGTGCGTGTGTGTGCGCGCGCGCTTGCTTACCTACAGCACCGTTAGGCAGTGACCTCCAGGGGTGGGATGGTAGGCCCTGGAGGTTCCCTAGAGGGTTGTGATGGTTGGCCCTCGCCTGTGGTGGCGCAGGCAGGATTTTTATAGTGACGCTTGTGATTAGAGGTTCATGTTGCCACCCCTGTGTCCTCCGATGCACTTGCAATCGTAGGTAGAGCTAATGGGCAGCATGTGGGTGTTCTTAGGCCACTCGATGGTGCAGAGAAAGATTTTATACCTTACAGTAATATCAAGATCAAGTATCGCTAAATAGGTAAATAGTCGTATGTACAGATAGAAGAATGGTGTTAGCAAGACGTGGTGATGTGTGAGACAGGAGTGGATGAAGCTGTGGAGCACTTGATGCTGGAATGTGAACGGTATGAGATGCTAGAACAAAGATGTTGAGGTAGTGGTAGGAGAGGTCGGAGTGGAAGAATGGCGAGAGATGAGAGACAAGAGTGTGGATAGGCAGATGGAGTACCTACCAGCGGGCTGTGTGCTGAGTGGAGGAGTGACAGCATGTGACGAAGTGTAAGAATCTTGAGAATCGTGGAGAGCAGATGAAGAGATGAGAGCGGAGTGGAAGAATGGCGAGAGGGAAAGCCCTA
>JACEEZ010024364.1:119891-126852 GCA_016584305.1 Chionoecetes opilio | reverse complement strand
GGAAAGGTGTATCTTTTGTTTTGAGTTATTTAAAAATAATCACTTGAAATTTCTTTTTTCGTTGTAATCTTCCCCTTCCTTGATCTTACTCATAAAATAGTGCAAATGAAAAATAAACAATGATCATCTAACACTTACGAAATCATTATTAAATCATCTTTCATGATTGAAGGTAACACACTCTCTCTCTCTCTCTCTCTCTCTCTCTCTCTCTCTCTCTCTCTCTCTCTCTCTCTCTCTCTCTCTCTCTCTCTCTCTCTCTCTCTCTCCCAGATGAGTAAAACGAGTTTACTTCGTTTGGCTTATCATTTTGCTTTCTGTCTACTGCCGCACCAACAACAACTCCACCACCACCACTCTCCCAGCACCGTTATTTACCCCACACGCAGGCTGAAGGGGGGCGGCATCAAGGTGGAAATACAGCAGGTTGTGGGGTGTCTTCAGGCATAGGTAATAGCTTGACTCCTCCCCCCCTCCAGGCGCAGTACAGGCCAGGTCATGCTCGAGTGGTTCTGGTGGTTGGAGTTTTGCTGGGTCGATGCTTTGACCCTTTGTCGTTTAGATGTTATTTCTCTTTTTTTTATTGCCATTTTTTGTTGGTGTGATCTCTGTTTCGGTTTGTTTTTGAAACTTTGTCTGAGATCATCTGGGTTTCGGTTTTTTGTCCGTACTTTTTTTCCTCATGAGTTCTTTCAAGACGTGGTATTGGTTTATTGCAGTTGCGACAGACTCGTTTATAATATACGGTGAACAGGTTTGGATCACATTAATAAGCTGGTGAGGTCGTAAAGTTTGACAGCCTTTAGAATTTGCGCGATGAGATTTATATCTTTCTTTATGTAACGAAAAAAAACTGAAGAAGAAATATAAACATGCTCCTTTTAGCCGATGTATTTTGGTCGTGGAAACCTTGATTATGTTTTATTCTTAATAGATTTAGTGTGGGTCAATGAAGGTCATTAATGATTTAATACAGTTATTTTTAGAAAAACATCATGTCTTTCTGCTTACTTTCGAAACAGGTACTCGTAATATATCGCTGCCCCATCATTATTGTTGTGTGTCCCTCATTTGCTATGAGAGCAGGTTGGGTACAGTAACCACCAAATGTGGCCCTCATGGTCTATATCTTTTCTTTTCTTTCAATTTTCCTTTTCGCTTTCTTCCGTCCTTTTTCTCCGTCATTCGTTCTCTCTCTCTCTCTCTCTCTCTCTCTCTCTCTCTCTCTCTCTCTCTCTCTCTCTCTCTCTCTCTCTCTCTCTCTCTCTCTCTCTCTCTCTCTCTCTCTCTCTCTCTCTCTCTCTCTCTCTCTCTCTCTCTCTCTCTCTCTCTCTCAACAACAACAACAACAACTTGTCAGGCTCCCCAGCTTGCTGCTTCACTTAAGGCTACGAGGAATTTTGACCTTCCCTTTGTAGGCAGTTTTCCAAAAGGCATCTGGTATCGTCACCTCTCTTCCCCTGCACCTCTTTTGCAACCACACCTCCCACACACACGACAGAGAGGAGACACGAAGTAGGGGAAGGAGATTTGTGGAAGAGAAGGAACGGCCTGAGCTCCGTTACTCCCGTCACCTACTAACAGCTGTGGTCAGTAGTTCCCTCCATTCTGGCTACCTTGTGTCTACTGCCGCGCCTCCTTCTGTCACTGCTGCTCGTGCTGGTGTTGGTGTTACTGTCCACTGACTGTTATTAGCGCGTTACATCATGTGGTTTTTGTTTAATGTCGCTGTTATATTTCCGTTACTGGTGTGGTTTATTGTGTTGGGATTTGGTATTTGGATTTGACAGCGTTTAATCATGGGAAGCACTTTTTTCTTACAGTTATTTGATTAGATTTTTCTATTTATCATTCAATTTCGTGTAATTATTTTTCTATAAAGACACAGTAACGCAGTGCACCTTGATTTTCATAAATTATTTTTCAGGTCACTCCCCAAACCTTGTAAACTTGGTACATTCAGCCAAAATATGAGACGACGTGCGAGGCTCAGAAGCTGACTTAACGGTAAAGACAGAGGGCTTGTCTTAATGGTCAGAGTTGAGAGTGGCTGCTTGACAGTAGCAGACAATCAGGAACTAGGAAGAGTCCCGTCCTTTTGATAAACATTATGTACTGACCTTGAAAATAGACTTCATGCCTTATCCATGAAATATTTAAACTCGATCATTCAGCAGTTCCACGCCATGCATATTTATTTCTGAGCGTTAACTATAGCAAGTCAAGGAGGAGTATGATAGTAGAGTATGTATCGCGCCTAAACGTGTATTGAGAACAAAAAAAGGTCATACATATTTATTGTTAACTATAAATCCAGAAGGCGGCGGTGTATCTATGCAAGCAAAACAACACAACATGATGTGCTTGTTTTTGTTTGTAGCGAGGAACTTCGAGGACACAAAAATGTATTATTACTAGTTCCGAGTTGAAAGGACATGCAGATCCTCAGGATGTACTATGACTGACGGACCCTTGGAAGTGTACTGACTGACTGTATTACGTTAATCAGGGAGTAAGACTAATTCCAGACTGGTGTGGTTCATGTTGGATTATGATGTGGGTTTGACAAGCTTCATTCATCGGGGAAACTTTTTGCAGTTACGAAAAGATTATCTATCATTATCATCAATATTAATATCATTTTTATAAAGGACATGTGAAGAGGCATGATCATAAATACACAGTCACCCCATACGAAATTGGTAAATTCAGCAAGTTAACGACGGACAGATAAAGCATGACACAAAGACAGTGTCTTAATGTAATTTGAGACCTGTTAATACAACAACAAATTTGAAAGAGTCCCCATCAAGTAGACCGAGCACGACACGCACCGCGCGTGCTGCGTGCGTGCGTTCACATACGAAACCGGTGTCACTTAGAGAACAAAAAATACTTATCAATCAAGACTGGAATAAAAAAACCTCAGAAGACAAAGAAACACATACACACACGCACACACACACACACACACACACACACACACACACACACACACACACACACACACACACACCTTATACCATCCACACAGTTTACGAGGCACCAGATGCAGGAACAATGACAGATCTTTATCTTTTTTACGCGTTAAATAAGAAGCAGATAATAACGGGTGTTCGTCACGTCAGCTGACTGTCTTGAGGTGTCAGCTGCTTGTGTGTCAGCCAGTGTCAGGATGGCGTGTGCTAACAAGCGAGCGGGGGTGGGTAGAAGGGAGAGGAAATCAAGACGAGAAATTTACGTGTAGAGAGAAGGATGAAAGGAGATGAAGGTTGAGAGAAAAGAAAAGAAGTAGGTTGGAGGGCAAAGAGCATATACCATTAGATTGGTCCAATTATATATGCAAAGCTTGTGCCCCCCTTATCTCTCTCTCTCTCTCTCTCTCTCTCTCTCTCTCTCTCTCTCTCTCTCTCTCTCTCTCTCTCTCTCTCTCTCTCTCCTCTCCCTCTCCACACCACTCACCACTCACTCACTCACTCACTCACTCCTCTCTCTCTCTCTCTCTCTCTCTCTCTCTCTCTCTCTCTCTCTCTCTCTCTCTCTCTCTCTCTCTCTCTCTCTCGTGCTGAAAAAGCTGCCAAGGAGAGACAATTGCGTGAAAGTCGTGTGTCGTGGCGACTTTGGTGCAGTTAGTGGGCTGTTGAGTGTGGGGGGACGTCATGCAGAGGGGGAGGAGGGATAAGGAGGAGTAGGAAGGGAAGAAAGTCAGTAATGCTGTACCTGTCGAGCGTCTTTGTGGGTCATGCATGCAAAATAGAGTCTTCTATGAAAATATTTGAATGCACATTATAAAAGTAGACTGTTATACACGAAACACCTTTTTTTCATAGTTAAAATATATATATTGCCCTTCAAGACCTCAAGAAAGTAAACAAAAACCTTAAAATAACACCTCTATTAGCCTCCTAAAAAATCACGAGTATACCCCTTTGTTCAAAATAGACCCCTGTTCCTTGACCTCTGTATATAGTGGAGTGAAAACGTACATACGATGGACATTCTTTAGAACTAGATAAAAAAAAAAGAGGCTTGTCTAGCCAGTTACATGGAATGAGTTATTGCCTTGCTTACTGTGGTATTACCTAGCGATGGCGTGTATTTGGGGAAGAGGTGAGGAGACCATCACACTTTGCAAGGGGTGTGTAAGTATGTGGGTATGGAGATGGTTCACAGATATGGTTAATGATTACGGTGGGAAGAATATCCGTCATTCTCCCATCTCTCTTTCTCAGCTAACGGTCCATTGAGAAAGGTTTGCGAGTGAATCCACTAATACCTCAGGGCTGTATGTGTATCCCGTGTGACCGCCTTGTTTGTTATAAGTGTGCGCTTCTTGACGGATCCTCAGGCAGGCACAGACTCTATCATTACGTCCAAATCTGTTGCAGGTGAAAGCATTAATTTGTCGGCCCGAATGTTTATAGAGTGTGTGAAAAAAGAAATATATTAGAGGGTTTGTGAGTTTGTTTGTTTGTTTGTTTGTGTGTGTGTATGTGTGTGTGTGTGTGTGTGTGTGTGTGTGTGTGTGTGTGTGTGTGTGTGTGTGTGTGTGTGTGTGTGTGTGTGTGTGTACGTAAAATAAATATATCTGGTTTCAGTTTACACTCAAATATAATAACATTGCATAGACAGGAAAAGAAAAGGACATGTGAGAAGAGATGGAGGAAAAGGAACATTAGTTATAGTAGTTGAGATGGAAAACTGAAGAGAAAAAGAGGCAACAGCAGCAGCAGTTAGTCCAACCACTTATTAATGAAGGCAAAGCTGTCGGCATGTTAATTACTGGGCGGAGGTGTCTTGTCAAGTGAGAGGAGGCTATAGTTCTGTGTGTGTATTTACCTAGTTGTATTTACCTAGTTGTAACATACAGGAAAAGAGCAATGCTCGTACTGTCCCGTCTCCAAATCTACTATTATCCAGCTTGCCTTTGAAGTCCTGAATACTTCTTGCATTCGTGTGTGTGTGTGTGTGTGTGTGTGTGTGTGTGTGTGTGTGTGTGTGTGTGTGTGTGTGTGTGTGTGTGTGTGTGTGTGTGTGTCATTTTAGTAAGACCAAAAGAGCAGCATTACCTTTAATCCCTTCACGCCCAGATTTTTCCTTGGCTATAAAATATTGTCTGTTGTCGAGCCATTAAATTAAGAGAAGTCACTTAATATACCAAATTAGTTAGTGGACAAAGATACTAAGCAGGTCATAGCTATAAAATATTGCTTATAGTCTCTAAAAATCGTCTAATGGTACCCAAATTACAATGGAAATTACGTTCTTGGCCTCAAGGGGTTAAGCGTCGTTACATAAGAACATAAGAAAATAAGGAAGCTACAAGAGGCCGCGAGGCCTACACGTGGTAGTTCCTGTCACCTAACACTACCTACATCCACCTTTCATCCCCATCCATGAACCTATCCAGCTCCTCTTTAAAGCTCCTTAATGACTCAGCACTAACTACCTGTCTACTGAGACCATTCCATTCATTCACCACCCTATTTGTGAACCAGTTTTTCCCTATTTCCTTTCTAAATCTACGCTTTTCCAGCTTGAATCCGTTACTTCTTGTTCTACCCTGGTTAAAAGCCGTAAGAACTTTTCCTACCTCGCCTTTATTAAATCCCTTTATCCACTTAAAAACTTCTATCAGATCGCCCCTCACTCTGCGTCTCTCGAGTGAGTCTAACTTTAATAGCTTCAATCTCTTCTCATAACTAAATTTACGCATCCCTTGTATCATTTTGGTCATCCTTCTCTGCACTGTTTCTAACAAGGCTATATCCATCCTGTAATATGGAGACCTAAACTGAACCGCATAGTCTAGGTGAGGCCTGACTAGAGCCAGATAAAGCTTTAGAATAACTTCCGCACTTCTACTTTTAACACTTCTGGTAATGAATCCAAATACTCTATTAGCTCTATTTCTGGCCTCAATACATTGTTTCCTAGGTCGAAGGTCTGGGCTCACCCTCACTCCAGAGGGTTGGTGTTGATTTTTATAGTATCTTCATTATAATCGTTACGTCATAGTTCTGATCTTTATGGAAATATGTCTAATAATTCTTCACATAATGTTGGGCTCGGGTTCGAATCCTTATTTAAATTATTGAGGTAGATAAAGCCATGGTGAGTTTATAATTCATCCTGATTTTGAGATGTGTCGATATATCCTGTATGAAATGTGGCGGCATAAACCTTAACAACCTGGATATAGTAGAAGCCACTTTGTTCCCGTGGGTTTTTTTCTTTCTTTTACATCACAAAGGACTGGCCAAGGGCAAAAAAATAAAAGTAACAAAAAACCCGCTTAGTTGCCAGTCCGTATAAAGGAGACAGTAAGAGAATATAAAAAGGAAGGGTGGGCCAATTTAGTACGGGAGGTGTCTAGTTGCTCCTCTCTTGAAAACATTTACGTAGGTTGAAGGCCTTTATCTGCCAAACGCAATGGCAGAGTTTTATCATAGGAACCATACAACTATAGTATTTTTTTTTAAAGAGGCTAAAATTCCAATCTATCTTAAGGTTTCATGCTTAAAATGATGCCTGAGTGTACCTGATAATATGGTTAACTATGATAAAATACAACTGAAATTTAGAAGAAGCGTAGTATTCCCTTCTCCTGGCATCAAATATCAGGCAGGAAGCAGCAAGGGGGTAGGATTTCTCGCCTCGTAAAATAAAACAGACTATAAGGTAACAGACATATAGCAGTGCCACGGCATGCCAAGTTAAAGGTAATTACATTTTTTGACCTTCACTTAACTATTAATATTTCAATTCTTGTATTTAGCCCACTGGTTGTAGTTATTTGTATGCGTGTGGTTAATGCGGTGTCTCTTTTCCTTTTTACTCTTCTGTACTTCTCTATTTACTTATCATCTTCTATTCCCACTCTCTGCTGGGTTTTTCCTTCTTTTGTGTCACCTGCTTGTCCCATTTCATTGTTTTCTCATTTCCTTCCCATTATCCCAAT